>JAOXYD010112180.1:0-11434 GCA_028565735.1 Pinacopodium congolense
AGTGTTTGAAGCCTAAACTATCAAAGAAAAGGTAAGAGAGAAGTAAGAGCTTCTCTTCCTAAGGTTAGATCAGAAGTCTCTCAGTTGTGCATGCGTATTCTGTATTTTCTTGGCTATTTTCAGACTCTGAAGACTCCTTACATGTGCTAGCAGACAAGTGTATCAATTCCAGACACGCCAGGTTTGAAAATCTCAAGATTTGGAGCTGAAATTGTTGACTTTGGAGTACAACAGCACCCTGCAACCTTGTAATGGCACCCTCTCATGGTGCCGTTAATGGACAAAAACAAGAGGTGTTCTTTGTTGTTTTTGCTCCAATCTTCATCATTAAGCTCCATTCTGTAAATCAAACAATATAAGACATCAATTAAACAATTAAAAACTGAATTAGGGGTCATAATTCACCAAATTAATCATAAAAATCATATCAATTTGACCTCTATCATCCAGATTCATGAATTATAATTTATCATTGAAAATATAGATTGTGTTGTGGTTAAAATGTTAGCCTATAGACACAAACAATTTCTTTTGTCCTAAGTTCTTTCAATCTTAAATAAGTCATATACGATAAAAATCTTACCCTAATCATGTAAAAACCTAGAACAAGCTCTCTAGATTTAGTAGTGTGAAAGCATTAAGAACTAAGTAATGACTAACTAATAGAATTAAGAACTAGGCAATGACTAACTAAGTCCATGATCTCACAAGCTCAATTCATGTAACCTTAAGAATTATAATTATAGATTAATTGATTAAATTTACGTATAAAAGCAATGATCCTATTACCACTTATGGATTTTGCTACTGACAACTACGAATCAAAAGGTAAAACCTAACAATTGAACTAGAAATTACACCTAATATGGCTAATTAGATTAATTAATCCTGAATTCCAATTCAATCCTAACATAAATCACAATGCATTTTTAAGACGTAATCAATTCTTACTATAACTCAATTAACCATCAAATATCTTGAACCCAAGGAAAACCTAAGCTAACATAATGAAAACAACAAAAACATAATTTGAAATTAAAGGAAAACGAAAAAGAAATGCAGAAAACATAAGGATAAAAACAAGAACAAGTCTGAAAAAAATAAGAAACAACCACTATATCAACATAAACAAAGGATTCAACAAGTATTTAACATAACCCAAACAAAATACATGGAAATAAAAACAAAAATACAAAAACAAGAACACAGATAAACTAAAGTTCAACACCTAAAACTAACTAATCTGAGAACATAACTTGAAACTAGAAAAAAAGAGATGAAAAACTATCCTAAAACCTAAGAAATCAATAAAAGACTTTGCCCTTAATTTTGGTGTAAGACAGAATTTTCTTAGCACTTCAATGACTTTTAAATAGACCTCAATAGTGGTCTGGAGTCAACTTCTAATGAGGTTGCTAGAAAACACCGTCAACGTTACTTGGGTGATTGCTTTTACCCCTCTTCACATTTTCTACTCTAACTCCTACTACGAACCTTTGATGGCAATGAAATTTTGTATGATGATTCTTCACATGATGTTCTTGCACCTCATAAAATAATAGAACAATCTGAGCTATAAAAGTTTATCTAATGCATCACCAAAATCACCTGCACCAAAACTAATGCTTGTTTAAGCTTCTTTTTCTCTTCTCTTGATACATCCTTCATGGCTTGTCATATGGCTATGAAATTTGGTTTGGAACTTTATAACATGACACTTTAAGTCATCAAATTGATTCTACACCTCTTTTAGTTCCAATTTTGTTCCAATTCTACTCTAAACTTATCCCTTTCAACTAGTATTTGTGTCTTAAGATCAAATTTGCATGTAAACTCAATATGAACACAAAATAAGCATTTAAATACTAAAATAGGGATGAAATTACATTGAAATTCATATGAACATATCATGAAATGCATCTATAACATTTGCCCACAAGATAATAAGCATACCAAAAAAATTTGTTAAACAAATCACAAACTATACACCTAGTTCTTTATTAAATCAAAATTTTAACTTTACTTTTTTCTTCATTTCACAATCTAATTTTTTATTAAAAAAAGAAATAATATTTATTAATCCTTTAAATCTAAATTTGAAAAGGTTTTTATAAGACTCATTGTTTTGAAAGAATTGTCAACTACTAAATCATTCTTAATCTAAAGTAAATACGAAGTTTCATCATGTGGTGGTTATTTAAGCACTACAAATGATGGATTTCCATTCAAGAGGCCATAATTAATTCAAGTTGCTCTATTAAAGGTATAGATGATAAAGTTAGTCTACTGTTGCATTGTGTAGATCAAATTCTAGTTTAACCCCATATTTGGAATAAATGAATTCCACTAAATTTTTTAGAAGAAACTTCAACATCTTAAATATAAAAATTCCATGTGACTAAAAAAAATCATAAATTTTACAAGTTTTAAAATAAGAACAAAGAATAAAGCTCACAATATAAAAAATTTCAGATATTATCAATTAAATATATTTGATGTAAGAAAATATTTAATTGAAATATTATGTTAATAAGATTCTAAAAAAGATATAGAGCATAATGCGTTAAGAATGTCTATCTATTAATTATCAAGTTATAAATACTCAAATATTTATATTTAAATTATAATGAAGAATTTTTAGAAATCAACCAAATTAAGAGTAATAATTAAACTTTTCTTAATCCAAGTTTCATTAGGTAAGCAATATTGCCATGCTTAAAGAAGCCCTACGTTTAATAAAACATACTCTATGATTCTTCTAAATTTTAATGTATTTCTATGTTGTTTTATATAGGAAAACAAAATCAAGAGAACTACATAGGAATTAGCAAAAACATGAAGACTAATTTGGCATTTCAATAACAAACTACAAGTCATCAACCGCCTACCAGTGCAAGGTGTATTACCATATTGAAACTTACAAAATCTATTGGTTGTTTATAGAACATTAAATAAACAACTCCACATTATGTTTGAGATTAAAAACATAAAATAAAAGAAAAAGAAAGAGAACTTTGAAAAAGGAAATTTTTTTACATAGATACATATATAATTCTAAATAATCAAAAAACCTACTTTACCCTTTAATGTTTCAAAAAATGTTTAAATTGTCCCTTCATATTTTCTAGGGACCACTTTATCCTATAACATTTGTAAAAAAAATACAATTTCTCCTTTAAATTTTGTAATATGATACAAATTATTACTTTAATACTAACTTCATTAAATTCCTGTTAAATAAATAGAAGTTTTAATTAATGATTTGGATTATGATAAAACAAATTTATTACTAATATTTTACTTTGTTAGTGTAATTTGGACATTGGAGGCCAAAGGTAGCGTTTTATGAAGAAAATAAGAATGGTGAAGCAATTATTAAAGTAAAGATCAAGTGATGGATAAAGATCAAGACAAAGAAGAAGATTGAATAGGTTTATGTTTGTATCCTTATTTGTGAATCTTGACTTGGTCATTATTTGTAAATATCGACTTGGTCATTCCAATATCTTTATGGGCTCCAATATTTCATAATCATTTGCATTTAGGATTTTTGCATAGAATGTTTGCATGAGCATTTGCATATTAGATTGTTACATAGAATGTTTCATAATCAAGGAATTTTGTGAAAGGATTTAAAGAAACTGTTCTCAATGTAACAAGATATTTTAAGCAAGTTTATAAGTTATTTTATACTCCAATTTTGATGAGAAAAATGATTTAAAGATGTTTTGAAGCATTTAGAAATTGTTTGAAAAGTTTTTAAATTGCATATTATTTTAAAAAGTATATAAATTTTCAAAGGCCAAGAAATATTTTTTTAGTTCAATTGAAAGGTCTTGGTGTCTAAAATCACTTCAAGAATTTTTAGAATCTAGTGGAGTCATGTTTTTATGAAAGGAATAATTTTGAGAAGTTTTAAAACTTTGAAAAATTTATACGTTTTGAAATTTTTGAAAAAATGTTTAAATTGTATAAACCAAGGTGTGTATTTCTTTAGTTCAATTAGAAGGTCGTGATCCTTAAAAATACTTTAAAGAAGTTTTAAAACTTGTGTGAATTACTTTTCAAGTGAAAAAAAGTTGTTTTTGAATGTTTGAAAGTTGTTTGGAATTGATTTTACGATGAAAATTCTGAAATTGTGAATAAACTTTTATTGATCAAGATGTTTGATTGATCAATTGCAAAATCAAAACTATTAGTTTTACGCTCAAAACCACAAGTATACAGGTCATACTTGTAGTAAATAATGGATATCGATCTTATGAGGATTGTATCTAGACACCTTATCAATTTAGCTTACACTTTATTTAATAAATCGATTTAAACAAATAAAATAAAAGTAAATAAATAAAATGAAAAAAATTGGAAGCAAAAGAGAGCAACACAACCAATCGCCAACTTTGCAAATGAAAATTCGGAGAAAATCAAGATTCAAGAATATGACTTATTATTATCCCTATTTGTTTCCCTTTGGTTTAATTGATCTAATTTATATTTGACCTAAGATTTTCTAATATTTTAACTACCCTCTCTCAAGGTGCAACTAAATGTTACCAGTTAAATAATCTAGGACTAACTTTAGGATCTTTCGACATACAAAGTCTTTCCTAAACATTCAAATAGATATAAAATTATCATATATGTAGCATATCAATCTATTGAAATCTCTTTCTAATAAATCAATATTTTATTGTCTATAAGTCTATTAAACGTCAACTCTTATTGTACATTTAACACAGATTACCCAACTCACTCTCTCGATTTGTTTTAGAGTTTAAGCTTAATAGATAACAAAAATATTCATAAAATTAAATCAATAACCAAAGGTTTTTAAATAATTGAAACAACAAATCCTAAAAATATTTTATCCACTCATAATAAAAATAAGTTCAATAATATCCATATTTTTTAAGATAAAAAACATAATAAATAGATAAAAAGTAAAATAAATTTTGAAAAATAATGAAATTTGAAAGAACTCTTAAAGTTTGAAGCTTGAAACTTGTGTCTCCAATTTGATAATTGTGTTTTGGCTTGGAGAGGAAGAATATAAGTTTTTTCTTTTGGTGCGGCACTCTCCTTGCTTCTTCTTCTATCCCGAATCTGCTCTTTTTATGTTACTGTTGGATTGCCCTCAAAGTGTGGCTGTTGAAAATTAATTAAATTATATTTGTCTGAATCTGTGTTCCTAGGGTTATGCGTTCTCCTTTTGTTTTTAATTTCTAGCTCCTCGTTCTCTAGCTGCTGTGCGGAAAACAAGTCACTCTCCAGGTCCAGACCACTCTCCTTTCATGCGGGTTAGACTCTTGCCAGCCAGGTCTCTGGTGTCTCACTAGGACCAAGCTCCACTCGGTAGTCTCCCTCGCCAGGCCCATGAGGCAGCAACCTATAGCCTGGTCCATGCAGAAGGGTCCCGGCGCTGAAAGCACTGAAGGATCTCTCCAGCGTTTGGTCTTGGCCCATGTGGATAAAGGCAGCAACAGCCGAAGTCTTGATCTGGAGTTGGCTCCTTGGTCCATAAGAGAAGCCTGCAGCAAGTTTTGGTTGATCCATGCAGCAACAAGTTTTGGTTGATCCATGCAGCAACAAGTTTTGGTCCATGCGGGTCTCTCCTTAGTCCACGCGTGGAACGAATCTCACCAGGCCTCTACTGCAAATCTGATGACCAAGGTCCATGCAAAAAGCATGGAGTTCTATATAGTGGAAATAATTATGGTCAGCAACAAACGTTTTAACCTCTAAACTCTCACCTCATTTTGCGCATTTTTCCTAATTTTGCATGGTGTAAATCTTAGGACTTGTTTGGTATAGTTACAGTTTTTAATTTTGATTTTTAACACAAAAATCAATAAAGACAACACACTAATATAACACAAAAATCGAGGACAAAGCACAAAAACTAATATAAATATATCAAAATTACAACTAAAAATTACATCCCACAGCAATACCAAACGACCCCTTAATTCTTCACTTGCTTCATTCATGTTTCATCCGAATTTCATAGTTCCTTTTTTTTTCTTTTTTCATTTCACTTCCTTCGAACTTCAATTTTCAACTTTTCTTTACCCTATATAATAAATAAATACACCAATAAGATTTAATTCTAACCCAAAATCAACAATTAAATAATAAAACATAAATAAAAAAACTTAAATGATCAAAACTTATTCCAAACTAATATCAAACATAAATAAAATAATAATAAAGATCATACTAAATAAATAACACACAAAATAAGTTTTAAAACACAATAATATCAACATTTTATGCAAGAAACACATGCCAAATACTTAAACTTATACTAATACACAATTATCAACTTTCTCACACTTAAACCTTTACTTGTCCTCAAGCAAAATCAAACACAACCAATCAATTATATCACTTCATTTTCATAAAATTTAGCCAATTCAGGTATCAAGCTAATACATATATCATGACTACTTTTTATTAGTATGCATAAGTAAAATCAACTTATGAAAACATTGCTTAAAGATAAGTATAAATGTAAAATGAATTTTTCTCACGATTTCACTCATTTCTCTCAAGTGTTTACGGATTAGTGTTTTGCTTAAACTTCCTATACGAAACCATGCCATCGTAGGCTTGCAAATACACCAATTCTTTTCCATAATGATTACATGCTAAAAATAGATCATAAGGACTTTGTTTTGAGTTATAGTGTGGCTAGGGTCAAGATGGTTCAAAAATGGTTAAATGGTTCATCACAAGCATTCATAAAGTATCAAGTATACAAAGGGATGACAAAGATAAACTTCTGAGATATACAAATGAATAACACTACTACTCCATACTTATTGATGCTACTGAATGTTATTCCTTTTTTCTTTTCTTTTTTCTTTTTTTTCTTTTTCTTTCTTTCTTTCTTTCTTTTGGAATAATAAAAATGAAACAATAAACAAAACAATAGCTAAATGAAATGTGCCTAAATAATAGCATTATCGCTAAACTCAACTTAGAAAATAAAATGTAGCCAAAAATTCCAACTAATTCATCACTTAATATTTTAATAAGCATGTGAATGGGATAGGCTAATGGGGTTTTGGGTTTTTAAATGAGGTGTTTCCAAGAAACAAAAGAAAAGGTTAAGGTTTAACGGGGCTATTAAGGGATAATAAAAGGTAGTTCATTTAAGCCAAAGGTTAACACAAAAGGGCCTTAATCATTTCTATCTAGCATACATCTAGTAGACTCAAACCGATTCAAAGCAAGTTCTGAAGATAATAATCTAAGGAATCATCACACATACAAAGAAATAAAATGACTATAGATGAAGTCATATAGGCTCAATCCTCATATTGGCTCAAATGAAAATTCATTATGAATCTCAACATTACCCCATTGCTTAAGTATTAAGTTCTGAGTAAGTTTATATAACCACCTACTTTTTATCATTCAACATTGTTCACTCTCTACTCAAATAGCCTAATCCGAGTTAAAGCATGCATTCAATCTCATTCTAACTATCATGATAGAATCTCATGTCAACACAAACCAAAATGATTTAAGTGTGGTTCCATTGCTTACACAAAACAGTACAAAACAACACCCTAATATGCCTAAAACATTCATCCTAAATAGCAAAATGCAAGCAATGTAACACAAATACACAAATGAAAAGACTACCTACTTCCCCACATTGGAACAAAACATTGTCCTTAATATGGAAAGTAGAACATCAAAACTCAACAAACATACATAAAAAGCAAAACACAAAGAGATTAAGGGTTAGAAGGGCTTACGGTGGTGTTCGTTATTCCAAGGTGTAGGAAATCTTCTTCCGCTCTTTAGTCTTCTAACAAGCTATGGTGCACAATAAACCTTCAACTTCACATAATCATCAAGTCACCTAAACAAAAAGAGATCAACATGGAAACAAGCTAAGATCAAACAAACTCAAAAGCAAACTAAATACTATCAAACCAACTCAAAACTACATTAAACACAAAGATAAGTAAATGAAAGACAAACATGCTAAGTTAAAGTCATTAGCTTGACCATTCCATATACAATTATAAGAGAGTGGATGAAAGGAAATAGATGACTTCCCTTTCTTACACGAATGCCTCTCTAAAATACAGCTTGCACCGATGCCCATTAACCTTGATTGCTTCATCCTTATCATTTCCCAACTCCAAAGCTCTATGTGGAATCACTTGAATAACCTTGAAGGATCCACTCCATCTTGACTTGAGCTTTCTAGAAAATAACCGAAGTCGTGAATTGAACAAAAGCACCAAGTCCCCAATCTTGAACTCCCTCTTCTTGATGTGAGCATCATGCCACTTCTTTATCCTTTCCTTGTACAACTTGGCATTTTCATAAGTGTCAAACCTCAACTCTTCCAATTTATCAAGCTTGAACAATCTTTTGTCACTTGCTCGCTTCTAATCCATGTTCAACTTCCTTACTGCCCAATAGGCCCGATGCTCTAACTCCAATGATAAGTGGCAAGCCTTGCCATGCATAAGGTAATATGGTATGGTATCTATGAGTGTCTTGAAAGATGTCCTATAAGCCCAAAAGGTGTCATCTAGCTTCAAAGCCCAATCCTTTCTTGAACCGCTCACTATCTTCTCTAAAATCTTCTTTAACTCTCTATTCACCACTTCCACTTAGCCACTAGTTTTGGGGGTGGTAAAAAGTCGCCACACGATGATGCACATTATACCTTTTTAATAGAGCTTCAAAGGGTCTGTTACAAAAGTAACTCCCTCCATCACTAATGATTGCTCTAGGAACTCCAAATACATTGAAGATCTTCTTGATGAATCCTTACACCACCTTATCATCATTAGTTGGAGTAGTGATGGCCTCAACCCACCTGGAAATATAATCAACTCCAACAATATATAAGAATTACCTGAGGAAGATGGAATGACCTCATGAAATCCAAGCCCCACACATTAACAATCTCCACCTCCGTGATATTGGAAAGTAGCATCTCCATCTTCAATATATTGCCCACACTTTGACACCTATCACACTTTAGCACAAAATCTCGAGCATCCTTGAATAAGGTTGGCCAATAAAATCCGCATTCTAAAACACGCGCAGTCATCTTGTTCACTCCATAATGTCCTCCGTATGTTGAACTATGACAATGGGTCAAATTTTCAAGCATTTCATCATTAGGGACACACCATCAAATCAAATTCTCAGTACATATTTTTTATAACATAGATTCATCACAAATATATTAAGAGCATTGAAATAAGAAACGCTTCTTCTGTTGATAAGAGAGATAGGGGGGAAGAATACCACTTGATAGATAATTAGCAATGTCGGCAAACCAAGGAAGAAAAGAATTATCTACCATTATTAATGCTACATCAAGAAAGTGCCCCTTGATTTTCTCTTCTTTTTCTTTTTGGTGCCATCCTTCAAGCCTCGAAAGTTGGTCCGCTATAACATTTTCTACTCCTTTCTTATCTTTAATCTTAAGGTCGAATTCTTGGAGCAGAAGCACCCATCGGATGAGCCTAGCCTTATTATCCTTCTTAGCAAAAAGATATCGCAATACCGCATGATCTGTAAAAATAATAACATGTAAGCCTAAAAGATAAGAACAAAATTTCTCACATGCAAAAATCACAGCAAGCAACTCCTTTTCCGTTGTGGTATAATTCAGTTATGCTTCCGTCAAGGTATTACTTGGCTTCTTCTCCTTCCGTTGTTCAAGCATACAATTGATGGCATGGTCGCTTACATCACATATAATCTTAAAGGTAAGCAAGCAATCTAATGACATCAAAATGGGTGCTATTTTAAGTGCTTTCTTCAATCTGTTAAAAGCATCTAAACAACCGTCATCAAACACAAAAGGCACATCTTTAACCAATAAATAAGTCAAAGGTGTAGCAATAAAAGAAAAATTCTTAATGAATTTTCCGTAGAATCTTGCATGACCAAAAAATTATTGAATGCCCTTGATGTTTGTAGGAGGTGGTAGCCTTTCAATCACTTCAATCTTAGCTCGATCTATCTCAATCCCCTTGTGTGAGATCTTGTGGCCCAATACAACTCCCTCTTGGACCATAAAATGACACTTCTCCTAGTTCAAGACTAGATAAGACTATTCACATTTTTGAAGTACTATGTATAAATTAAACAAGCAATGATCAAAAGAATCTCCAAAGACATAGAAGTGGCAGGTGCATTGTATAAGCTGAAAGACTTCCTCTTGTAAGAAAAAGTCTTATAAGAACAAGTGAAAGTGGTCTTGTCCTGATCTTATGGGTATATAAACACCTGATTGTACCCTAGGTATCCATCAACAAAATAGTAAAATGCATGACTAGCCACCCTCTTAATCATTTAGTCCACAAACGGTAAAGGGAAATGATCTTTCTAGGTGGCCAAATTGAGCTTCTAATAATCAATACACACTCTCTAGCCTATGATGATCCTAGTAAAAATCCTTTCACTTTTGTCATTCTCCATCACTTTCATGCCTCCCTTTTTAGGCACACACTGCACCGGACTCACCCACTCACTATCTGAAATGGAGTAAATGATCACTGTATCTAAAAGCTTTACCACTTCCTTCTTTACAACCTCTTGCATGTATGGATTTAACCTTCACTGTCTCTCCCTCACTATTTTACATCCTTCTTCCAGATTAATCCTAGACATCACCACATTGGAGCTAATCCCCCTAATATCAAAAATTTGCCACCCTATGGCTCTCATCCTCTTCTTAATGGTCTTTACCACCTACTCCTCTTGCAAACAATCCAATTGATTGGAAATGATGATGGGTAGAGTATAGTCCTTACCTAGAAAGGTATATTTTAAGTGGGAAGGTAAGGGTTTAAGCTCTAAAGTGGGTACTTAATCATGGAAGGTAGTGTGAGTGTAGCTGTTCTCTCTAACTTCTCCTTCTCATCACCCTCACATAATTCATCTTCTCTCATACTATTATCCCTGCGTACTTCAATAACTTCATCAACTTCCTCATCAACTTCCTTCACACCCTCATCTATAATATCAATCTCCATTCATACAGTACCATCCATCGACTTCTTCAAAGATTTAGATATTTTAAATTCAACCTGGTCATCACCAATTCTCAAAACAAGTTTTCCTTCATGAACATCAAGCAATGCTCTATCAGTATTCATAAAGGTCTTACTCAGAATCAATGGACAATTTCTATTAACTTCAAAATCCAACACAACAAAATCAACAGGAATGATAAATTTGTCTAGTTTTACCAACACATCTTCCACAACTCCAAATGTTCTCTTGATGGATTGATTCGGAAGCTGAATGAGCATGGATGGTGGCTTAACTTCTCCTAATCCTAATTTCCTGAAAATAGACAAAGGCATCAAGTTAATATTTGCACCTAAATCGTATAAGCATTTAGAGAATTTAAAATCATAAACATCACATGGAATAGTAAAAT
>JAOXYD010112201.1:0-11178 GCA_028565735.1 Pinacopodium congolense
CTGAATTAATATAAGTCTTGGTTACTTAGAGAATGGTTAATCAAAGTCTTCTACCAAATCAAAAGCTACAAATTGCGGAATATATTAGGTGATGACTTGAAAGTTATTAATTTCATATAAATTATATATTTTTTGTTTTAATTAATTTTTATTTTCAAATTTTAAATTAATTAAAATTTTTTATAGCAATTCAAATATGTAATCTCTTAAATTGAAAAGATTTTGATGAAATTTGTTTCATTAATTAAACGGCGTCATTTTGTGAATTTTGTTTAGAGAGAAAAGTGAGGTGTGTAGCAACAAAGATAAGGTCTCTTGACTCAATAACTTGCAACATAAAAATCTCGCTCTCACGAAGTCCCAAGCAATATGTATATCTATTTATGAAATTTATTGGGTCGACGGATAGATCAATTCTTGTGTTCCATACTCTGGTAAATATTAACTTGTATTAGTGAATTGTTTTATTAAAATTTGGACTTTTTTTAAAATTTTTATATTTATAAAAATGAAAAATCAAAAATCAAAAATAAAAATCCAAGCTAATGGAAACATCGGCATTCACGCGTGGCCACGTGGTGGGTGTACTAACTGGGTTCAGTAATTAGAATAGTCTGCCAGTTGACGTTCATCTTATTAAAGTGTAATGCAGAGGGTTGTTAGTGAGCAACTTCATCTGGACAATACAACAACCTAGGCAGAGTTTTCTATTGTAATTTTCTTAGCCCATGTCTGCCTTAGGCTCAGATTCCATTTCCGCAATAAATAAACACTCCTACAGCAATGGGCCACACTTTTTTTTGTTCATTGGTTCAGGGGCCTACATGCCAGTCTCTTTGCCTGAAACAGAAAGTTGAGCATTCAAACGCTCCTACAACCTTAAAGTCCTTGGATATTTAATGTCCAAAAAATATATATATATATATAAAGAAAAGCCAGTTTTCTTGTCAATTGTTGTTTGTTTTATTGACGTTTATAGTCTTGTGTGTTCTATTATTGCTTGTGTTCACCACATTAATTACTCGAAACTTAATTTTATTTTCTACTTTCTGTTTGTTGGGAGGTCCATGTTCATAATGAATTTGGTAGTCTTCTCCCTTTTCATGAACCATCCAAACCTATATGCAAACTTCGAACCATCTGATGTGGACTTCGAACAAAGCAGGTTGATCGATGGTTTATTATTCGCTAAAAGGCTAATTACAAATAGGATGGTGGCCCATTATCGTTTATTAAGGTCCAGACTCAATAAAAATCTTATGCCATGAATTACAATCCCTGATCTAAGCAACTCATAGGATTGGCCCAATCTCACGTACCAAAATGGGTTCAATTCTATTGCTCACTGGGCGGCCTGTAATGCCAATTCCTTTTTAACAATTGCCCCTCTGAGATTCCATCCCCTTAAAAGAGCTGCTCCAAAGTTCCAAATCTAGAAAAGCGATTAAATGTTGACATGAAACCTTGAAGTATGGAAGTTGCTGGATTTATCATATTCAGTGGTTCAATAATTGTAGGTACTTTGGATGGCTATACAATGTATAGGGCCCTTTGACTAGAGAACGCACTCGAAAGCGATTGGAGGAGACTGTGGGGCCATTCACGTGGATTGGTGAGAACCAATTTTCAAACGAAAAAGAAATGGGAGAGCATATATATATATATGTACCTATGTAGGTAGCATTCATAGGAATAATGATGATTACATCATAAACCATTAATCAAAGTGTGCAAGTCCCACTTGATTTTTGTCTCATAAAGTGAGTGAGTTCTTTCAGTGCATCAATAATCACTTGCTTTTTACTTTCTTGTTTCTTTCAGTGACTATACAAACACACTGCAAATTGCCTGTTAAAACATCGACCACACACATCAAAATTTTTCTTCAATTTTGCCTGGTTGCAAGGTGCCATCTAATTATGCAAGAACCTATAATTATTTCTTCAAAGCAATAGAAAGCAGCTAGATCTTTTGAAAAGATATAAGAAACATTATTCTAAAAAATCAGGAGAGTAAAGTTCAAGGCTAACATTTTGTTTTGAGCCTTGGAGGACTATGATTCAAACTTTTACTTGGGATCAAATGGTACTGGAGTATAAAGGAGGCGTTAGGTTGAAAGGCTTACTCTATGTAAACAAAAGTGATTAAATGCAATTAATAATGAAAATAAAGTCTAGAAAATGCAGTGAGGATTGCTTGTAAAAATTACATATATATTAACGGCAAGCAATTATAAGATCATTCAATACAATTTTATATACCTTAATAATTGATGCATAAATGGTAACAAGGTATTTGAAATACTTAAATTAGAAAATATGTTTGTAGTTCTTGAGATTATTGGACCATCTATTGAAGAAACTTGAAATTGTAAGGAGATAACCTAATTCTTTTCTTATCTCTTCCACCATTTTAAGTTAGAATATCAATGATATAAATCTAACCAATTTATAAGTCAGTTATGAGCCGACAGTTTGAAATTTAAGCCCTGTTATTAAGGTGTCCCAGCAGTCTTGCAAAATAACCATAATACATCCAACAAACTTGTTGAGAAAACTAAGGCTTAATAGGATCACAAATATAACCATGTCTCTATTTGATCCAACTTTAAAACAAAAGACAAATTAATCATATCATACATAGAAAATTCTAACATCCAACCATTAGGACAAAACTAATTAAGATCTAACAACTTCTTTAAAAACATTTTTTTTAAAATGACTTGATTACATCAATAACAAATTTAATAAGTTCTCGTGTAATTTTTGACAAGCATCTCAACATAAAGAACTCAATTTAATGAACCATCTATATTGGACCTTAGTAGTTCATATGTCATAATCAACATACAACCCTTATAATCAGAAATATAAACTAAATCTTTAGTCTAGTACTAGTATAGTATGACTTTCATGTGTGACTTGTAAAATCATAAACCTTGTATAACAAATCAATTCAATCTCAAAATAAAACACCGGTCTCATAACAAGACTTATGATCACTAAAGAAGACCATTGCCCTTATACAAAGATTAATCATGAAAAATGCCCACTTTATAAAGAACCATTAATATAAAGTTCAATCCTGACATAAATCATCCGCTTTCATAATGAAGTTAATAACACATTTCGAGATAAAAGAATCATGTTTGCACATATACAAACATAACATCATGCAGTCATTTCAAACATCGTATTATGATAATTAAGTGAAAAATTCGTAATGTATTTATATCAAATATTGCAAAAATGTAATGTAAAAATTACAAACTCTCACTACATCAAAACATCATGACTCGACATAATATTCATGTTGTCTACATATTTATGAAAATCAATGAGCCCAAACTCTTTAGTAAGTGAGATTTTTACCATGTTTATAGTTATGATATATTCATAAACTACATAAACATCATCAATCGATCCTTGAATCTTAAAATACTTAAGCTTAAAATACTTGGCATCACTATTATTCTTTGTATTTTTGAAAATAATACATTGTATAAGTTGTTACAAAGAATCCTAATAGGCTTAGAAACTTAATCAACCATCTTAAACCCTCCAATGTTCTTCAACCACTTGATATGCACTTTTTCCCCAAAACAAGGTATAACGTTAGGTTTCATTGCAACACTTAAAACTCTTCCAAGTTGTAACTCCTCCAACTAACGTGAAAATGTAACCTGCAACATCTACAAATTAATATATAATCTCTAATATTTTGCATAAAATGCAATAGTTGGTTTACTGCAACCCAACGCTTATGACTAAGTTTTGCTAAATATTTTCCAAGAACACCAATTGCAAAAGCAATGTTAGACCTAATGCATTCCTTTGAATATATCAAGCTACACTATTGTAAGAAATGGAATGCATCCCTTCTTTCTTCATCTTATTTTTATGGCAATACTACTTGCTCAACTTATCACCTTTAATTATAAGTGATATGCTAGGCTTGTAATTGTTATGGTCTACATAAACTAATCTTTTTTTTTAATCATAAATTCAACTTAAGACTAAGCGAAACTATCAAAACTAATACAATAGATCTAAGATCTAAATGAGTCTAAATATCATCCCATGAGGATTTGCTATAAGTATTAATTCAATTGATGTGTAATTATTTAGAGAAATCCCAATTGATTAATTAACTAAATCAAAACTACCAAATTGAAGTAAACTAAGCCCTTTAATTCATATAAAGGAATCCAAATTGCAATAAAGGTTACCAATCCTAAAGGATAGTTAAGATTTCAAGTTTTAGTGAATTAATTGAGTTAAAAATGATTATGTAGCTTAATTTAGGGTGTCTTCATAAAATTAAGACATAATTATGGTTAAGATAATATCTTATCTCTATTAGTCCTACTCCATTATTTGGTCATGTAACGAACTTAGGTAATATGTTTAAAGTTCAAGAAGTTTAAACCTAAAATCCCTTTTTAGAACTAAGGATCTTATAATCAACCAATATTTGGTCATTCACTAATTCAAATTGTATTGTTTATTTTTTTTAATAACCACGGTAGATTTTTTAAATCGTTAATTATTTAAGAGTCTGTTCTAGATGACTAATCTAAAATAGATGATTACGCACTCATGTAAACAAAGATTAAAACATAATTAAGAGAATATAACTTAATTAAATTATCTACTAACCTATTTTTAACTATTAAACAATTCAATCACACATATTAATCAATAAACACATGGATTTAATCATAAAGCACATATTTATTGATCAAAATACAAAGAGTTAAGCATACAAATGAAATTAACGATTTATAATGCATAGGAATGTGTTCTAAACTGAAGTCTAATCTCCAACCACGTTGATCCGCTTCTTAGAACATTTGAAAGCAACTTGAGAAACTAATACAATATATTGAAAGAGAAAATACAAAGAAAAATCTAACTCCAAAATGTTTGCTAAAAGTCTGTAAAAAAATCTAACAAAAGTCTTTGCAAAACTCTCCAAAAAATGCTTAAATATGTCATGTCTATGTTTAAAATGGTTTATGGAGTGATTTGTCTAATTCTCTCTTAAATTCCATGTTAGAGTACACCTTCAAAAATATCAATGGCTCTTAAAGTCAAAGATCAACCGTGTCGTTCAACCCTTGCATTATTCTTCTATCTGTATAATAGTCTTCAATGTTGATTGCTCATTTCACAATGGCATTGTTAAAGGGTTGCATTATTCTTTTAAGTTAACTATAACGATAGTGTAAATGAGACATCAACAATGTTGTTAAAAATCCACATTGATCTTAAAAAAAAACACCCACATTTTGTCCTTTTTGTACACAACTCATCCTCTTTGACAAGAACCTACAATTTAAGTAAAATATATAAATTGGACAATTTAATATCAAAATAGGGGTAAAAACATGCAAACAATTCTCAGAAATTTTATATAATACATCCTTATTAATTCTCTCACATTTGAACTTTTGCATATCTTCAAGCAACTTATTTAGATACTCAATCAAATTTTCTATTGGTTATTCAAATGTTAAATATGATACTTCAATCCCAATCAATGTAACCAATATCACTAGTACATCCTAATTGGCTTTTGATTATGAATTTGCAAACTTTGGCCAAAACGTGTAATCAAATTAATCTTTATGCTTCATATCAAACTTTAAGAAGCTAATATGAAATCCATACAAATCATTCTAAGGCAATTCAATGGCATGTCCATTTTACTTTCCATCATATCTTGAATTTATTTAATTTTCAATTTCTTTGGACAAGTGTATTTTACGCTCCATCTTGTCATGAGAAGTGCATTTTATGCTTCATCTTGCTTTTTTAAAACTAAATTTTGTGCTTTTCATCAATTCAACTCAATTCTAATCAATTAAAAACATTTCAAAAATTTTAATTTTACCTAAAATTATTAAAATTGAATCCATTATTCAAATTTATATCAAGATTATATGAAATTTCATCAAAATTCAATATTTACACATAAAGTATCAACTATATAAACAATTTATTTCAAAGTTATACTAATTCATAATCAATTAATCAATTCCAACTATACTAGTAACATCAATCAAATTAAAGCACATTATTCAATATTTAATTGGCCATTTCAATTTTTTTTCATGAAGTATCAAATAAAATACAATTAGATTCATAGCAATATCAAGTATACTAAGAATTGAGTCTTAGTTCCATCCATACACTTAAGATAAACATTGTCTCCAATAATCAAAAATCAAAATAAGCACAATATGTGAGATATGTGAATAAGAGGACTCACCTAAATGAATTAGGTGGTATTTTGTCCTTTCGAGTTTGTGGGAGTGCATTTGTAGCTAAATGAGAAAAAAAAAAGTGCATAAGACAAAAATAATGAAGACTCCAATATCAATAACTTGTGAACAAAGTCTAGCATATTTGGAGCAAAAATATAAAATATAACATAACTGGGAAAAGATAACTAACTGGGAAAGGATAAAGTGTACAATTACAAGTCTTCTAACTATTAGCCCATAAGTCCCTAGATATCAAATGGTCCTATATCTAATCAATCAATCCCTACATTGATCTATTTATCTATGCATGCGATTCTTCAGATTCTCCATTCTCATAAGAATCTCAAGTAGGGTACTCATGGGTGATTTCGAGGATATGGAAGTAGAAGGAATAACTGCAGGTGGAGGTTATAGGCTAAGAGGTACAGACTTAATGGGTGCATTAGTGCAAGTCTCCACCTTACTATGGTCTTTAGCTGGGGCTGCTCTCGAAGCTGTACGATCCTCGAGTCTCTTATTAGCGCTTAACAGGTCGTCTTGAAGGTTATGCCATTGTCCTTAAACTCAATTGTACTTCCACAGTTTAAGTGTGGTGTACGAAATAATGTAAGCATTAAGTGAGTGAACTAGGACCTCTTCCTCAAAACTCGCTCTAAGGGTTTGAACTATCATGATTAATAAGCAAGAGAAGAAATAGTTCTTATTTAAACACTACATCTGAACATCATTATGCATGTGTGGAATTACGAATGCTACTAGTGGATTTCAAGTCAAAATCCCCATCTTATGAAGCTCCTTAGAAAGGATATATATGTCTTAAAATCGAACCTTGATTAACCCACTCACTCTTGATAGGATGGTGGCACTAAAAATAGCAACTATGATCCTCCCTCTCTCTCCTTTGTGCTAAGCTAGTGGGTTTGGAATACTTTGAAACTAGTAGTTCTACTTAACCTCAAGACATTCTAAGAGTGTCAATGGAAAAATCGAGATTAAAAGTGACTAAATCCTAGTGAACTCTGTCATTTTGTTGCTTGTACTCTTCATTATAATCAAGTACCTTTAAAAATGATGGTAAATAGGCTATAGTAATGAGAATGGGGATAACTCTATTAAAAGATGGATTTAAATCATGTCATCCTCTTCCTTTTGCTCTATGTTCGCATAAAACTTACAAATCAGTCTGAGGTAGTACAATCCATCTAAGCCTTGTACTGACTCGCATTCTAGTGCTTGGATTATTCCAGTTATATCAAACTTCGCTTCCACAGGTGGTATTACTAATCTCTTTATAATGATATCATTCTCGTTGTGGGCCTCGTGCCACTCCACAAGCTCCCCAATAATAAAATTAGAATCATTGGAGGCTGGACTTTTCCTTGACCTTTAGGCTAGGAAGGATCATAGGGCCATTAAACTAAAAATATTATGAAGATGAGATTGAATGGCTACTGGAATATGTTATTTGCTCACCAAAATATTCCTTTACCACTACTAAAATGTTCTCACTATTGCTAAAATATCCCTTTTGTTGGAGATGATATTAGGGTTTGAATAATATATCAATTGATAGATCTTAAGGAGTATAATGGTGTAAAAATTTTAGTAAAAACATGGATAAATCACGACGAATAAAGGAAAAATAGAAGTGGCAATAATAAAGGTTGAAGAACTAATGAAGACAGGGAGAAAGATGGAGAAAACAACAAGGCTTAGGGCAAATGAAGTTATGGGGGTGAAAAGGAGGCTAAACTGCTTAAGGAGGTGGTGATTTTCGGTCAAGATATGGGTGAACAAAGGATTGCAGGAGGATTTAGGTGAAGAAGATTAATGGTGATAGAGGGAGAAGAAGCAAAAATATGAAGGGTAGGGTTAAGTACAAAAAAGGTGTTGTTTACTTGTGGGACATAAAATTCAATGCGGTTTATAGGGAATGTAAAAATATTATTGAAAGGTACCATTAATGTCCTTATTTCACATTATAATGTTTAATTCATCTAAGAACAATGATGTCATTACGAGGGACCATTGATGTTTTGTTCTATATTTTTCTCCATATTTCCAACTTTTTCCCTCTAAGTTATATACCCTTTAAAATTGAAAATTTTGCACATTTATTATGCTCTACTATGCTAAACCTGCATTAAAAAAATAATGTAACTAACTCACTAAACAAAAGAAAACTAATTTATTGGTTTGTTTCCTCCCAAAAAACACTTCTTTTTTGTGTTCAGTTGAATAATGCCATGAAAATGTCATAGGGGTTTCAAATTAGTACTCCTTAAGGTCGTCACAATATGTACAATGGCTAGATGTCTAGACTTATCAGGTAGAGTATGGAACTACGATTTGCATTAGGCTCCTTATCTTTTCACCAAATTTCAAGTCCTTAAGCTTACATTTCACCTTATTATACTAAAAAGCTCATTACATTTAGGCTCAGTAATCTTTACTCCAAGAAAATTTTGAGAGTTAATCGTAGAGGAAGAATTAAAAGTGTTAAAAATATTAAATACTACCTCATTCAACTTAATGCTTTAAAATTAACTTTTCTTGCTAAACATCCTTTATAATTCTCATAATAGCCATAAATGTTTGTCTCAAGATGATTTATACATCCTTATCCTCCATCAAAGATTAGTAAATTAATAGAAAAAAATGAATTTATCTACTTTAACTAATAAATTCTTTATGATTCCCATCAAAGACGTGCAGATTGATCGACTAATTGTAACGAGTTTATAGTAGACTTAGGCTTCTCTAATTTTAATTTCTTACAAATAGATATAAGCATCACATTTATGCATGCTTTAATATCCATCAAGTACCTATCTATTTGTAAGTTACCTATAGTGCATGTGATAGTAAATCTCCTAAATCCCTTACACTTCGGAGGTAACTTTCCAAGTAAAATAACATATTCAGTTTGACGGTCTCTTACTATTTAAACTCCCTTTTATTAACTTGGTGTAGGAAGCCATTTGAGTGAGAGTTTCAGCAAATGAGATATTGATATGTAACTTCTTAAATGGCTCTAGCAATTTTCTAAGTTGTTTATCCAAACAGAAACTCTTAAGTCTTTGAGGGTATGGGATCCTAGACTTATAAGATTGCTTGTTATGATCAATGAATAACCTAAGTCTCTCCTCCTTCCCAACTTTTACCTCTTTTTCCTTTTCTCTTTTCACCACTTTCTCCTTAATCTTTTCTTTTACTTCACTAATATTCTTTAAAATTATACTTTCCACTTTCTTATTATATATTAAGATAATAGCCTTTATGTGTTCCTTAGAGTTGGCTTTAGTAGTACTAGATAGCTTATCGAGTAGTTTTTTCTAAAGGATTTGTGCAATCTGGCTTAGTTAATTCTCTAAAGTACTAATCTAATCCTCAGGGTTCTACATTCTATACTCATTAGATTAGATGTATTTCATTAGCATCTCCTCAAAATTAGGCTTCTCTTAAGGTGGAGGTGTATTAGCTTTAAAGCTAAATGGTGAGGCTTTCTGAGATTGGCTTATAGAGGGTGTTTTTAGTTTTAATTATTACTCTATGATGAGTTTAGATGTTTCCTTCACTCAGGATACTAAAGAGGGGGTTCCCTCGTTACCTAATGAAATTCCCTACATGTTGGGCTTACTGAAGCTCTTGGGTAAAAAGGTTTTTTAGTTGACAATATAAGGATGATTAGGAGTTATCTCTACAGTTTTTGTACACAACTTATCCTCTAAGTGAATTACTACCAACTCTAGTAACTAGAATATCTAACTTCTTATTGAAGGCCTTTATTTGGGTTGTTAAGGCTATAATGTCATTAACTGAATAAACTCTATAAGGCCTCCTAAGGCGTTGTTCAAAATGACAATATAAGCTATTAGTTGCCATTTCCTTTACCAATTTATAATGTTAATCCAAGGTTCTCCTTATAAGATTGCCTCTAGCAATAGTATTTATAGTATTATGAGTGAAAGGAGTAACTCTAGTATAGAATATGCCAACTTGTTGTTACGTACTGAATCTATAACTTTGGGACTTAGACAAATTTTCTTTAAAGGTAACATTTCTTTAAACCTCTCCCAAGCCTCATATAGACTCTCATTCTCATAATGAATTTATTTAGAAAGAACTTCATAAATTTGTCTAAAGTGGTAATGGAACTAAGGTAGAGTATAGAGAGCTAGGCTCTAGCTTTATTCCTAAGGGAATAAGGAAATAATTTAAGTTTTATTGCTCTTTTTGAAATCCCATTATGTTTAAATAGACAAAAAATGTTTAAAAAGATCTTTAAATATGTATTTAGGCCCTTTAGAGCTGAGCTTCCAAGTTATTAGGCCTTAACTTTAAAAATAAACCTGTGAGGGATGTTAAAATTATTTGCATTGACTCTAAGTCTAACTATGCTATCTAGAAGTTTATTGTTGTTTCCCATAACTAAGTCCATCATTACATACTCTCTACATTCCATCATTATGGGCTCTCTACATTCTTCCTCATTCGATATAGTTATATTATCCTGTTGTTTCATTACTAATGATTCAATCTCCACTTTAAGTTTATCCTTTCTGATAGTTTCCATTTATACTTTGTTAGATGTACCTACTTGAGTTTCTTTCCTAATTCTATGCATATTACATTCTAACTACGAATCAAAATTTAGTTCCTCGAACTTTTGGCCATGGGTACACAAATAATAATAATAAATTAACTAAATAAAACAAGAAAAACAACTAAAGAAAGTAAACAAAGTAATAATAAAAGAGAAATTAAGCAAGGAAGGTAAAAAAATATAACTAAAATAAAAATATAGAAAATAATCATGGAAAATATAATAGTGGCTGCAAAAACCACCTATTCTCGTATGGGCAATGATGCTCGGATCTTTGAACTACGGAATAAAATTCATGACACAA
>JAOXYD010112212.1:0-11433 GCA_028565735.1 Pinacopodium congolense
TATGATCCATTTTGTTTGTGGTAAGAAGAGAAGCCATCATATCCCTTATACCTTTATTCTTGGCCACATCTTCCAGCGATTAATAACTTAGTTTGAAATTTTTAATATAGATTCATCTCTTAAATGAATATTTTTACATAATATTTATAAATATTCTTAAAGTATGTAATTATTATTAACTAAAAATAATATTAATAAATTTAAAAATGTATTCTTACAACAATACATGTAAAATAATAAGTATAATTCATAATAGAAGATCAAGACAATAATTATTAGTAAAACTATTTTAAATGAGTTTTAGAATATTTTTAAGATAAATTTTTACTGAATTTGTATATAATTTAAGTTCAATTTTTATATTTTTAAACATACTTTTAAAATTAAATTTTATTTATAAATATATCTTTAAATCTCACACTCTTTATTTTTTGAACTTATATAAGAAAATAAATTTAAGGAAATTCCTCAAAATCTTTATATAATTTAAATGAATTTAAATGTTTTGATTTATAAAAGTAAAAAATTTAAAAAATTTATAATTATTAAGTTCTATTTTAAATTTCAATATAAAATTTATTTTAAGTATATATAAAAGAGAGTTTATAAGGCTTTTTTTAAACATAAGGGTTAATAGTAAAAAAAACTAAAAAGATATAAATTTGAGGAATTTCCTCAAATTTATTTTTTTATATAATTTAATAAAATTTTAATATTTTAATTTATAAAAGTAAAAAAAGTGGTATTATCAATGACAATACCTTTAAATATCTTTAAATTTATTTTTAAAGAATTTTCTCAAATTTATTTTCTTATATGAATAAGTTCAAAAAATAAAGAATGTGAGATTTGGAGATAAGTTTATAAATAAAGTTTAATTTTAAAAATAAGTTTAAAAATATAAAAATTGAACTTAAATTATATAAAAATTGGGTAAAAATTTATCTTAAAATATTCTAAAAATCACTTAAAATAATTTTACTAATAATTATTGTCTTGATCTTCTATTATGAATTATTCTTATTATTTTACATGTATTTTTTAAGAATACATTTTTAAATTTATTAATAAATGATTTAAGAATATTTATAAATATTATGTAAAAAATTCATTTATGAAAAAATAATCTATATTAAGAATTTCAAAATAAGTTATTAATTAAACTTTTTTATATTTTTCAATTAAGTGATGAAGATTTAAAAATTGTTTCAATTGAGTGATTAACGTTTAAAAAATTAACCAGAAGAGGTAAAAAAAATTTAGATTGAGTCAGGTCGGATCAAGGTTGTCGGGTCGGGTCGGTCAATGACTAATGACGTTAAGTTTTTTTCACTCAACTGGTTAACTTTTCAAATGTTAATCATTCAATTGAAAATTTTAAAAACTTGATAACCTAACTGAAAAAATCTAAAAAACTTGATCACTTAATTAACTGTTATCCCAACTCGAAAATAAGCATTATCTAGTTTAATAGTGATAATTAGGCATTGTGAAACATCTTCTTTTTTGTAACTAGCAACTAAGCATTGTGCAATTTCTTACTAACAATTAGACAATGATCTATGATTTTAATTTCTTAATTGGAATTTTGATATTATCTTGTTTGTTTCTCACAAATAAGCAGTGTTTTTGACATTTAAATTTTTCTTACTAGCAATTAAGCATTGCTTGACTTATTGCTAATAAGATATTATTTGATGTCTAACTTTTACCTTTACTATATAGTTATTGTCTAATTTATTCCTAATGATTAGACATTATTAAATGTTTTAATTTATTTCTGTGGTAATTAATATTTTTTTATTGATAATTAGGCAGTATTTTGCTTTTACTTTTATTAAAAGCATTAGGTGCTTTTGATTTTGTAATTAACAATTAGGGATTATTCAACATTTAATTTGATTTCATATGAAATTGAAAAGTTTGTTTTATTTTTGATAATTAGGCTTTGTCTAGAACTTAATTTTCTTTCACATTGAGTTACATTTTTTAGCTTGTCGCTTATAATTAGGCATTGTTCATCATTTTGTCTTTTATCATTAGTAATTTGGCATTGTCCAATTTATTCAGTTTTTTTGAACTGCTTGGTTAATATTAAAGTAATTCAAGAACGGACCACTAGATATATAAAAAGTCAAACCATCCTAAAGTGATAGGTTACTAAAGATTAAACTATTGCAATTGTGTAGATTCAAGGAAATCTACATTCAGTTACATGTTTCTATTGATTAGAGGTGCAGTTTTTTGGAAGAGTAGAAAGTAGTCTATCATTACAACTTCCACCATAGAGGCTGAGTTTTTGGCATGTTTTGAGGCCATTGTTCATGCATTGTGGTTGCAAAACTTTATCTTAGGTCTTGGTACATCCAATAGTATAGCTAGACTATTAAGAATTTGTTGCAATAATTCAACATCTATTTTCTTCTCTAAGAATGACAAGTATTCAAAAGGTGAAAAAAATATGGATTTGAGGTATTTGAAAGAAAGGCAATATGAGATAGATTAAATTTTAATCCAGTGGTTACCCCTTGATGGACATCACCTATAATTTTTTTGGTGGGATGATCCTTCTTGTATCTCCAATCTCTTGGTAGCTCTTCATCCCCCTCCTTCTCTACTTGGTTCAATAGTTTGGGATATTTGTCCGTTATCTTTAAGTGAAAGATGTTCTAATCCCTTGGATACATCTGCATCATCAAATTCAAGCATTTTCTTTCTTTTGAAATGGTTAGTTTTATAAAAAACAACATGCATAGATTCCTCAACAACATGAGAGTTCTTGTTATAAACTCTATATGCTTTATTTGATAACGAATATCCTAAGAAAATGCCTTCATAAGTTTTAGAATAAAATTTCCCATACTTTCTCTAGTGTTTAAGATATAACATTTGCATCCAAACACTTTGAAATGACTAATTTTTGACTTCTTACCATTCAAAAGTTCATAAGGAGTTTTATCTAACTTATGTCTAAGTTACCCTATTGATGACATGACATGTAAATGTAGTGGCTTCGGCTAAAAAATAATTTGGAAAATTATACTCATTTATCATAGTTCGTGCCATTTCTTGTAAAGATCTATTTTTCCTTTCTACTACACTAATTTGTTGAGGTATTCTTGATGTAGAAAAATTATGGGCAATTCCATGATCATCACAAAAACATTCAAAGATATCATTTTTGAATTCTCTAGTACGACCACTTCTAATAGATGCTATAGATAAGTATTTTTCATTTTGTATCTTCTTTGCAAAACTAACAAAGGATGCAAAACATTCATCTTTTGAGCCTAAAAATAAAACCCATTTAAAACGACTAAAATCATCCACAATAACAAAAGCATATGATTTTCCTCTTAAACTAGCTACTCTAGAGTGACCAAACAAATTTATATGAACTAATTCAGGAGGCCTAGAAGATGTTATTGATTTCTTGCTTTGAAATGAACTTCTTACTTATTTTCCCATTTAACATGCTCTACAGATTTTGTCCTTCTTGTACTTTTTTGTTGGCATCCCTCTAACAAGTTGTTTTGAGTTAAGCTTTGAGAGGAGATCCATAATTACATGTCTGAGTCATCGGTGCCAAGTACAAGCACATTCACTCAAGGATATTAAACATTTATCTTCAAGGTTAGTAACACAACGTAGATCAACAATGTATATATTTCCTTCTCTTTTCCCTAAAAATACTACACTATCGTTATCTATTTTAGTAACAACACATCCATCTCCTAAGAGACTAACCTTGTAGTTCTTATCGCATAATTGACTTACACTTAATAGGTTGTGTTTTAAACCTTCAACAAGTAGAACATTATCAATTAATGGACAATTATCTTTACCTACTTTACCAATGCCAATTACCTTACCCTTGGCATTATCCCCAAATGTGATGGATCCCCCGTCCTTGCTCTTGAATGTGATAAATTGTGAAGGATCCCTAGTCATATATTGTAAACATCTGCTATCCATGTACCATTTGTCTCTTCTCTTTTCCTATAAGACGAATGAAAATAGTTTCAGGTACCCATCTTATCTATGGTCTTTAAGTGTTAGTGTACCTAACTCATGCCAAAAAAAGAAATTACACAGATAAGAATCACAAGTAAAAGTTAAATGTTAAGTGAGATGAAACACATATGAATTGATAAATTACGAAATAAAAATGATGATTTTGACCTATCAATCGACCAAATTAGCTTCATTGATTGATCGAACATTGAAGCTTTGTCTATTGGTCGACTGAACCTATGTATTCGGTCTACTGAACAACCTTTGATTGATTGATGTTATCGTTCGGTCGACCGGCCCTCTGGGGACAACGAAATTGACAAACGTATAAAAAGTAAAATTTTTGGCTAATCAATTTAAAATCAAAAGCAACATTTAACAAAACATATAAACAATAAAAATAGTTGAAAAATCAGAAACAATATTTATCTAGTTTTTGGAATCCAAATGGTTTTTGTCCTATAAGCATAATTTTTTTTATAACCATTTGAAAACTATTTAGTCAATTATAACAAAAATAAGAAACATATCCATGATAACTACAATATGTGCAAAACAATGGCGTGTATGCATTTCTATGCTCATTTTTATATCTTAGATATTTGTACATACTTTGTTGAGTTATGTCTAGAATGCATGAAGTTCTTTTTATCATTAAATCAATGTTGGGGGAATTTTCTAGGTTTTTAGGTGTATTTGAAAGCATGATGCTTGGGTTGCGGTATACTATGTCCATTCTGAGCTTTCCTAGGAGTATATTCATCTTTTAAGTTCTTTGCCTTTACAAATACTATCTTACTAATAGATGCCCTTTTTTAATTATTATATCCCAAACTATGTTTATCATTTCTAAACTTTTGAACACTTAATAGATTATCTAGCTTTTTGTTTTCCTCATTGAATTTTTCTATTGATTCTTTAAGGGACTTAATTTCTTTCTTTAGAGATCTACTTATATTTTCTAATTCATCATTGTCTTTACTAATTAGAGTCATATCTTTTCTATGATCACTATTTTCTAATTTACATGAATCTAATTCCTCTAAGGCTTTCTTATACTTATCATGAAATTCTTTATTCTTTTGGGTTAATACTTCTATATGTTCTAACACTTCATCACATGTATATCCACATTTATGTTCACTAAGAGAGGAACATACCTCGTTATGTGCCATAAAGACATGTTGGCAACTTTTTCCTCTTCAGAATCACTTGATTCGGACCATGAGGCTCTTAATGCTTTCTTCTTCTTGAAGTCCTTCTTTTCTTTCCTCCACTTTTCTTTCTTAACTTTTTCTTCTTCTTTTCACCACACATGTCCCTTTTCACCACACTCAAAACATGTTGCGTTAGATAATTTAACTTTGAATAAGATGTACCTTTTTGGCGCATTGAGGCATTTCACATGAATTTCTTTAGCCTTCTTGTAATGAGAGTGACTCCTCATTCTCACTCCCAACCGATAATTCTTCATTGTCACTCTCCTCATTTTTGCTTACTTTGAATGTCATATTTTTCTTCCTTGGTGCCTTTTATTCCTCTTGAATGTTTTTCATCCCCATCTCATATGTTAAAAGTGATTCAAAGGGCTCGTCGAGAGGGAGTGTGTTGAGGTCCTTTGATTCATGTATCGCCGTCACCTTTGTCTCCCATGTCTTGGGTAAGGATATTAGGATTTTCCTACATAACTTAACACTGGAGTAGATCTTACCTAGACCTTTTAGTGCACTAATAATATTGTTGAAATGAGCATACATTGAAGAAATGGTCTCATCATGCATCATATGAAAAAATTCATAATCATGAGTAAGCATACCTATTTTGGTCTCCTTGACTTGATTCATACCTTCATAAGTAATCTCGAGAGTGTGCCAAATGTCAGATGCAGTTTCATATATAGCAATTCTATTATATTCTTCCATGCTTAAGGGACAATATAGAATATGCATAACTTTATTATTCAAGGATATTGACCTCCTTTCATCTAGGTTTCACTCATTTTCATTCTTTAGAACTAAATTGCTTCCTATAAGTTTGGTAGGCATTGTGTGAGGTTGAGTTACCTTTATCCATAAGTCTATATTTTCTCCCATAATATAATATCTCATTCTATTTTTATAATACATTTAATTATTTCCATCAAAATAAGGTGTTCTATGTGGGTTATGACCATCTAGATTGTGTGAAGAACCTACAATATTCGTGAAGTGTACCATTTTGTCTTTCTTAAAAAATTCATTATAATTTACTTTAAATATGAGACTTAGGCTCTAATACCAATTTTTGGCCCTAAATGACACCTAATAGGGGGGTGTGAATTAGGTTCTTAAAATTTTAAAACAAATATACCGAAGAAACAATAATTTGCGGAAGCTAAATAACACAATTATGAAATAAGCAATATAAAGCACACTTGAAAATTATTGAAAGTATAGTAAGAAATACAAACTTGAATATATTAACCATTTACAACTCCTTTTTGGCTTAAGGATAACCGACTCTTCTTTTTCAAGACTCAAGAATAACCTTTTGGCATATTCCTTTTATAGGCTCAAGAATAACGTCGAAATAACGAAGGAATTTCTCACTAGTAGAGAAAGCACAAATCTTTCACAAACTTGATAAACAAGCAGTAAAAAAATGTATACACCTTAAACTCTCAAGACCCTTTATAAAGCTCATATTCTTGTATGATAATTCTCTACGTTAATCCTTACTTTCTTCATTAATTTATAGTGTAAAAACACTGAACCACCCATTATACTATCCGTTGTTGAACTATCCACTGGTCTGAAATTATTTCTTTTAACCGTTGGACATCTCTTGTTATCGTTGTATATATTTTCTATCCGTTGGATAAATCTTCTATCCATTTACTAATATGATCGTTGCGCTCAGTTCAATCTACTGATAGGCCATGTTCGGTCAATCGATCTTTTAAATTTTTTCATTCCATCAACCGATAGCCAACGTTCGTTCGACTAGTCTTCCTTCGGTTGACTGTTCTTCATTTGGTCAGCGGATCACCGACTTTCATTTGGTTAACCTTTTTGCCTCATTCGGTGGTCTGATCCTCCTTTGCAGTGCTGTAGTTTGGTTGACCAATCATCTGTATTCGGTCGATCTTCGGTCTTTAGCAGTATTAATATGTTATTGTTTAACTAGACCTCTTCTTCTTCAACATACCTATCTTCAAACACCTTTGACAAAAGTATTAGTAAAAAGGATATTTTGTCATCATCCAAATCAGGTGGAAACTCCCTTAGATCATCACCAATGACCCATAAAACTTATTAAAATTGATTCTAATCAAAAGAGCCCAAGATAATGGTTAATGGGTGCTTAAGGAACTTAGAATAAAATGGTTATATAAGATCCGTCTCTCTCCCTTTCAAATTAATTTTTTTAACGACATTTTTCATTCTATACACAAAATGATTCTCAACAATTAGAGGACAAGAAAGGAAAGAAGCTAGAGAAGGAAACAAGAACCTAACATAAATTTAGGAATTATAAATCAAGTTATGAGTTATGTGAATGTGTTTGGATGTAATCAAAAGTGTTATGTAGATCTTCAAATTTATTACACTAATTAGTAACTATCCAATTTGTTCCTAATTATTATGTACTTTTTTACATTGTCATGTTTTTCTCATTTGTAAGGAGGCATTATCCATTTATTTATAGTTGGGAAATTTGAGCAATTAATTTTCATCAGTGAAAATTTGACATTGTCATTATTATTACTAATAATTAGATGTTGTTTGTTAACTTTATTTTTCATTAACAATTATGTATTTTGTGTTTAATTTTTTAATAGAAATTAGAGATTATTTAGTTTTTTTTCTACAAATTAGGCATTATCAACATTTAATTTTCATAGCTAGTTATTAGGCATTGTCTCTTATGTCATTGTATCAAGTTTTAACTTTCATTATTGCCAACTTAGCATTTTTAAACTTGTTACTAAAAATTAGGCATTGTTTGATGCCTAATTTTCATTGGTGTAATTAGGAACTACCTAATTTGTTACTAATAATTTTGCATTTTTTTATAATTTTTATTTTTTCACTTGTAAGTAGGTATGTTCCATTTTTTATAGTTAGGAATTTAGCATTTAATTTTCATTAGTGACACTTGGGCATTGTCAATACTGTTGCTAACAATTAGATGTTGTTTGTCAACTTCATTTTTTCGTTAACAATCAGGCATTGTCTAATTTGTTGATGATAATGAGGCATTGTTTAGCATTCAATATTCCTAACCACTAATGGGATTTGTCCAATTTCTTGCTGATAGGGGTTAATTAGATTTTGTTTTTAACATATATTTGTTATGTTTTGATGCCTAATCAAGTGTTTGATTGTTAAATTTATGTTTTATAATGTTAATTTTCAAATGATTGATTAAAATTGAAGATTGAAGTAAAGTTATTAAAGAAATTCTATGTTCTATATCATCAACGATGGTCTGGAGTGACCTTTGATGATGCTTTATAGATCTACGTTGAAGGAGTCAAAAATAGACTATCAATGACAATTAAACCGCTCTTCAATGATGTCGTTGTTCTTCGAGTCAATCTACCATTATAAGTGCAGACAAGCGAATTAGCCACCAAAACTCCATAATTCTAGCTGAGATGCTTTTGTTTGAGAAGGACCAAGTGATCTATCCTAATTTTATCTTTCTTGTTTAAGTTTTAGATTTTAATATTTTCCAGATTTGCTTTGATTAAAATTTAGCTTGGATTAAGTGTTATTCCATGAAGTTTTGTTTATTCATAGTGTCCTTAGTTCATTGATGCTTGATAATTAACAATTGGTATCTGTTTTTAGGTTTTATTTCAAGTAATTTTAGTTTTTGTTCAAGTAATAGGTGCTGGAATTTTTTACTAGAATATTAATTTGAACTTTATTAAATCAGGTTTTATCAAATCAATTAATACCTTAGTTAACTTAAGTTTATGTTAGTTTAAGTGTTCAATTGTGTTCTTCATTAAGTGTTTTAAATTTTCCAGTTTTTGTTTTAATTACTTAAGCATGATTTATATTCATTCAATCTTTGTTTTAGGTAGTTTAATCATGTGTGGCTAGTTCTTTTAGGGTTTTGGAGATATTAGAAAGATGAAAGGATGAAAATGTCAGAATGATGTCAAATTTATGCTTAATTAGATACTTGTTTGTCTAGGTTGGTTTGGAACTTAGGTTAAATGTTATGAATTATGAGTTATCTCTAATCTTGATCACCATTAGGTAATTTCCTAATTTCAAGAGCTAGGGTTAAGCGTGCGATAAGTAATAGTCTATGGCAATTCCCAAAAATAGCAATAGGCTAGTTGAATTTTTCAGGATACTTAATCAACTAACCTAGGGTTTCATACCTTTAGGTTATAGTTTTCGAGCTTGCGAGTTAGTGGCCTAAGTTAGTCGTTCCTTAATACCTAAAGTGTCTTCACTATTAAATCTAGAGAGCTTGTTATAGGTTATAGATGGGGATAGGGGCATTTCTAGAGCTTGTTAGATTTGTCTAATTTAGAGGAACTAAGGGCTTGAGAGCTTATTTGAGCCTATAGGCTACCACCATGACTAGAGTGCCTCATATTCAGATTCAAGGATCAATGGTCATCCCGAAATCCTCAAGATATCTCCAACCTACTTATTTTATATTATTATTCATCTTTTCTAAATTTGCTTTGTGTTTGTGTCTTTTGCATCTTAGTTTATCTTGCTTTCATCTCTTCAAGGTTTTTTATTTTTATTTTTTCTTGCAACATTTGAAATAACATTTATATCCCGACTCCCTATGGTTTGACCCTAGCTCACCATTACTGCATAGTTTGGGTAGTTAGGAATTTATTATTTCATAACATGTGACGAGCTCATCACCTTTAATTTGAGACTACATATTAGCCTTGGATATCGTAGTTATGGCTTTAGATACTATGTTTTCAGTCTTTTTTTTTTTGCTCTACTTTACTGTTATTTTGATTTTTATTATTATAGTTCTTTTTGGGTAATGATTTTATGCTTTTTCAATGTATGAACCTTGATATTTTCTTAGCATATTGCTTTGATTCCAATTCCAAAAACTTTCTTTATTTGTTTATGATTGTATTATGGATTAATTTCTCTTATATTTTTGTCAATTTTAATATGTTAGGCTAGATTTCTAGTGGTAAGAAGATTCTAAAGGCATAATGAATTAATAACTATGAGAATAGACTTGATTTTTGTTGGACAATGTTTTTTAGGTTAAGATTGAATTGAAATTCATGTTAAATTCCATGAATTATCAATTATCCAATAGGTTTGGCCATCCTTTTAGCGATTTCTTATTCAATTGCTAAGTATAGGCTTTTTATCCATAATTGTCAATAGTAAGTGGGAAAAGGCTAATTGATATTGTAAGAAAACCTAGTCAACTCAGCGTAGTATTCCAATTCTCTAAGTTACATATGAGATTAAATGAGAAGAATGTTTTAGACTATGTTTCAAGATTATTTTAGGTGTTTTAGGTGCTATTTGTGTGTTTTAAATTGAGTTAGTAGGCAATTTTGCATCATTTTCATTATATTTTAGATGTTAGAGTGTTTCTTTGTATTTTTTAGTGTTTAAAGGAAAAACATGAACTTATTTTAGGAATGGGCTGATGCAATTTAATGTTTGGATATGCAAGTAATAAATGAGATCCAAACTAGCTCCAGTTTTCATATTGTGACTTCCATGATGCATTATTATGGCTTGAAGAGATAGGATTACTATGAAATTTACAGGGCTTGAGATACACATGAGATAAGCCTTCATATCAAATTTCAGGATATTTGGAGGTCTGTAGACGAAGATATAGCAAAAATACCTAGTAAAGGTCAAAGCTCGAAAATCTGATGTGTAAGGATAATGTAAGAAAATGTGTGTAAGACATGTTTTATGATATTTTGGACATAAGAAGATGCGAGTAACCCTAGAAGCCACACTATTGACCCAAAGGAGCATCCAAGACAAAAATAGAGGGTTTTGGAAGAGGAAAAACATGTGAAGAGACTCTAAAAGAAGGAAGACAAACAAGATTCAACAAATGCTATTTAAATTTTCCATCAATAAGGGATTCATCATATTCACTAGTTCATTCTTATTTTACTTTCCTTTTGACGTTTAATTTGAATACTTTTTTTAACATGATTATAGATTGCTAAATCTATTTTGGGGATTGTTCTGAAATTGTTTATGTAACTTTTACTCTATTGATTTAATGCATAGTTGTTTGTGTTAATTGTTAAGCTTATAATCACTTCGAATTGAGAGATTTTTTTGATTTATTTCAGTTAAGGTGCGCAACACAAGTTGGTAGCTTAACAAACCTACAATTAACTAATTAATAGGTGATTTAAGAAATATTTTAATTAATTATTAATTAGATCGG
>JAOXYD010112243.1:0-11432 GCA_028565735.1 Pinacopodium congolense
ATTTTACACCGGTTCAATACCGATTTTATAACGGTTTTATACCGGTTGAACCTCTAAACCTTTAACCCCTTCTCTTATCAGTTCGATGTCCGGTCCGGTTTTCACAACATTGATAATTACAATAGATTGTAATTCAGACCATAATTATAATATAATTATGATACAATTGTAATTTGTAATTTAAAATTTTGACAGATACTAAATTAATAGGTCTTATTAAAAACTATATAAGATATTTGTAAAAGAAAGTATTCAGGTCAGAATGGATCTTATAATTTTTATTCATGTTTTCCTTCACATTATTAAGTAATAGAATTTTAAATACGTTAAGAACCCAATTACTTCCCTAAATAAAACGAGTGAAATTGGCAATAAAGTAATCAACAAAACTATTAGACAATTTGCAAAAAACCTACAAAATAATGAAAATCTTCTCTAAATAATGGAATTGATCTCCCTAATTTATAAATCAATTCTTATAATAATATGATAACAATAATAACAACTTTACTATATAAATAAAATAATAGTAATAATGTAAATCTCAAGCCATAATCTGATAACAATATAGTCCATATCATATATCCCCATATATATTCCATGCAAATTGATCCTCACTCAATCCTCATACTTGGAGTTCTTTATAGACACTTGAGTTGATCTTTATGGCTGGTCACTGCCACCTCCTTTCAGTTGAACCTTGTCCTTAAGGTTCAACTTGATGAACTTGTTTCATAGTTCTTGTGTATTTTCCCATGTAATGTCTTTTTTTAGAAGTTGTTTCTATTGGATGAGGTTTTCCTTAACTAAACTTGACCCTTGAACCTTTTGTAATCCATTTAATATCCAGAATAACTTTAGCTTCCATAATAAACTCACCATCATCAACTATAGGTAGAAGTTCAATGCTAGTGGCATTATTCTCCCCCAATTCCTTCTTAAGCATTGAGATATGAAATGTAGGGTGAATTTGAGACCCTTTAAGCAATTTGAGTTCATAAGCTACCTTTTCAATTTTTGATTAAATTTGATACAACTTATAAAAGCAAGTAGTCAACTTCTGATATGCTCTCTTGTAAATAGTTTGCTAGTGGCAAGAATAGATTTTAAGGAAAATTAATTCCATTATTTGAAATTTCGTGTCCCTTCTTTTTGAATAAACAGGTTGTTTAATTTGATTGATCGTTCCATGTAAATTAACTTTGAAGTCTGAACTGTTACAGAATAGCATTTCATGACACCACTATTTGTCTACTTCATCAATAAAAGATACCTTAACCTAATAATGTGGAATGCTTGGTGACGACTTCTTATATAAAGTTTGAAATGGTGTTATCCCAATAAAGTTATGATAGGGATGTAGTATATTCTTATAACATGATTTGATATATTTTCATCCTTATCCTAATAACAAATTGTCTTATTTATGTGTATTTTTAATGCAATTGCAAATTCATGCTTAATGAGAAGTTTTATGTGAAAATGGCTAAGTGTATGTGATTTTCCTAAAGATCAACATGGATCTTTAACAGCACTGTTGATGCCCATTTGAACTATCATTGTAGTCCTAATTGAACTTAGAAGATTAAGGGTTGTCTTTAATGAAACTGTTATACAACGAACAAACTACCATTAAAGAGTTATTTCCAAACAAAATAATAACTTGGGTTAAGAATGGTGTCATTGTTCAATAACATCAAAGGTCCTTATACTTTCTAGAAGCATTTAGCCTATGTTGTAAAGGCAATGTAGTCTAATCATCCCTTAATCAACCCTAAACCTAAGGAGGCCATATATAAATAGATAATTAGAGAATTTTGAAAGAGTTAGTCAAATAATTAGTCATAACTTATGTTTTTTTTATAGGTTTTCTTTCAATTTTCGAGGCATTAAGCAGTGGATTCAAAGGTTTCAAGGACTAGATCAAAAGAGTATGAGTTGGGTTATAATTTAGAATAGCTATAATTATGGTTGTATGCCATACTTTCTACACTTTTGTGTCTTAACTCTTTTGCTTTATCAATATGTTTGTGTTTTATAATCCAATCTTTTAGTTTATTAAAAAAACGCGCATGTCTAATTTTATTAATAGTTAAGAGAAGGTAAGTAGATGGATTAATTAAGTTCTAGTTAATGAATTGTGTATAGATCTCTATTTATTTAAGTACATAATTATCCATTGTAGACTAACCAACTAGAATAGATTCTTAATAATTAGAGATATGAGACCCTAGGTGGAAAAATTAATCAACACATTTTAGTTAATGAATAACCAAACATTGGTTAATTGTGAGTTTTTCAATTCTAGAAAAGGATTATAGAGTTAAACTTCCTGATCTTTAAGCCTATTACCCCAGTTCATAGAATGACCAAACAATGGAATATGATTAATAGAGAAAAGGCGTTGAATTAATAATATATGTGTCTTGAACTAAAGAAGATACCATAAATCTACCTACTCAAGAATTTTTATACTTAGTTAATTCTTGGAAACCCAAACCCCTAGCTAGACTTTTAATATTAGTAACCTTAAATTAATTCTTGTATTCTATTACATTAGTTGAGTATTTTAATTAGTTTAATAGTTTAATTTAGTTTCCCACTTTAATTAGTTTATCTATATAATCTTATATTAAATGATTTACAATAGATCCTTATAGAAACAAACTCTAGACTTATTAGATTTTGTTATATTACTTGTTGATAAGTATATTTACCTTAAGTTGGTATTGGATTGAAATCGATTTAAAAGAAATAGATTATATTAGTCGAGGAAGACCACAACGAGTTTTGGTATGTAGTGATAATAAAATTTAGCCTATGGAAGAAAATAGCTCTATTTTCAAGGTTAGTAAGAAAGTAAAGATCGTAGATATTGTTCCACCCATCTATTAGCTAATCTGGATTGACCGTTAACTTAAGGATGGTAGTAGAGCCCATATGTAGTTTAGTCTGCAAAATTTTGGAGAATTCATATCATAAATGATTTATAAAAATAAGATCTCAATCACTAATAATTGATTTGACATGCCTTGAGTCTTGATAATCCATTCCATAAATTTTTCAACTACATATTTGTTATATAAGGATGTGATAATGCCAAAAAATGAGCTAATTTACTCATGTGGTCAATTACAACTAAATATTGCTCCTACCATAGGATGGTGGTAACCCTTCAACAAATTTCTTGGTGATGTCATCCAATAACTTGGTAAGGAATGGGTAATGGTTGAAGAAGACCAGGTAAAGATAAAGTTTTCACTTTATTCTTTTGGAAAATAATGTAAGAAGCTACATATTGTTAAATCACCTTATGGATTAATGGCTAATAGAATTTTTATACCAATTGTTTGTATGTCCTCAATACTCCACATGTCCTTTATATAATGAATTTATGGAATTCTTGCATTAACTAATTGACAAGATGGGATTTAGGAGGAATAACTACATAGTTTTTGTGTCATACCAAGCCATCATGTCATAGATATGAAACTTTAGGATTTTTAGTCACAAGCTTATGGATTCAGACCATATAAGGATGTTTTTCTAGCTTCGTTCTTGATTGCTTTCCACAAGGTTTTTTTTATAGACAAAAAGAATATTAAGGCTAAGTCTTTCTATGATTCTTAATAAAGCATCGATAGCTAAATTCTCCTTACTTGAATTTTAGTAATCTCATCATCATACTCTAAAATTTAGACACTCACTTCTATTGTTATGGTGTGATTATCTGTTGTTCCTTCAAATACTTGGGACTACGTTAGTTAGTTGGATGTAAAACTTCAAGTATGACAAGTAAAGACACCATGTCCAAATAGCTTGAATTATCGTGAGCATTTATTTAACATAGATAGACCATTATTGCTTTGTGACACCTAAAGCTTAACTCATGAATATAATGATTTCCCTTTTTTATATGGCTCTAATGACATCATCAAAAGAATCAAATTCGATGACAATGTTTCACTAAAGTTAGGCATAGCAAGTATAGGAGTAGAAGTCATAACTTATTTAAAAGGCTTCAAAACAGCCTCTACTTCTTCCATCCATCTAAACGGCCCCTTTGTTAGGAGTTTGGTAAGTGGGCGAGTTAGAATCATATAATTATGGAAGAATTTTGTATAATAACTTGTAAGGGCTAAAATCAATGTAATTAAAAGAACCTTAGTAGATCTAAGCCAATCTAGATAGCCTTAATTTTCATTTGGTCTATCTTAACACCTATAGAGTTATAATGTGACCAAAATATTCACTTTTTTTGTTGACCAAATGCACATTTACTAAGCTTAATGAAAATTTTTGATGTCACAATATTTCAGAAACCTTTTTAACATGTTTAAGATGCATGGTCTAGCTATGGCTATAAATTAAAGTATCATTAAAAATTTTACACAAAATTTTGAAGGTATGGATAAAATATAGAATTCATAATAGCTTGAAAAAATTAAAGGAGCATTACACAAATTAAAGGGCGTAACCAAATATTCATAATGACCATTATATGTTTCATAAGGTAGTTTAATAAATGTTTAATGGGCATACTTCATACCTAGTAGTAACCTATCCTAAATCAAGTTTAGTATAAAAAAAAAAGGTTGTCCTGTAGAGTTCATCAAGCATATCATTAATGGTTGGGATGGGGAATTTATTCCTAATGGTTACAACATTAAGAGATTTATAGTCAGTCTAAGGATACTAAGTTCCATCCTTTTTTGTTTTTACTAAAAAAACATTAGAAGAGAATGGACTTATGATAAACCTTATTAACCCCAATTTCAACATATCATGAACTTGTTTTTCTATTTTATATTTTTAAAAACAGGCATATCTTTAAGGTCATAAACTAACAGGATCAGTTAACTCATTGAGATTGATATGGTGATCTATTTTCCTTTTTTATGAAAGCTACTCTATTCCCTAATAGATGTCTACAGATGCTTCCACTAAACATGTATATTCAAATGGATTCCTTAAGGGACTTCTTCCATGGTTGGTTGTAGACAAATGACAAATATGGAATATTCATGTTTCATCTCTTTTGCAACTATTTCAAATGTCATAGGCTAAATTGATTGGTTTTTAATTCCTTCTAATTGATAACACTAGTTTTTCCATGAAAATTCTATTGTCATATTTTTCCAAAACCATTATGTCTATTTATTTGGTCAATAAACTCCTAATACCATATCTAAAACAATCAACAATAATGAATAAAGAGTTAAGGTAGATGGAATACCTTGTGATATGAATTTAACATTTTCAAACCTCTTTTGACACTTAAAAGGGTCTCCAGTTGCCACTTTTTCATCAAGGGGTTCAGTTACACTACTAATAATTGTAACAATTCAGCTACTCTTTCATTGATGAAATTATAGTTGACTCATATAATAAGAATAATCAGTTCATAAGGATCCACTTTAGTTGAGATTTGCATGGTTTTAGCTGTAGATCACCCAGTGAGAGCATAGCGTGAAATTTCTAGTTCACCTTGGAGGTTAGTATAAGCTCCTTCTTCATCACTTATTTTACTTTCATCACAGTTTTCTTCAGGTAATAATATTTGTTTTTTATAAAGATTCATCAAAATCCTTACAATTTGTAGGACCCAAATAAGACCATAAGTCCTTTTCAAAAAATTCCTTACGACAACTACTTTCCTTTCTCTTGATAAACCTTGCATATTCACTGCCAATATTAATTTGCTTCTCTTTCCAATTGAAAAAAAAAGCCATTGACACTTTTTATGTTTCTAAAGTGAGTTGATGACATGATTGAAGCATTCAATTTGGTCGTCATCATAATATAAGGAAAAACAAGCTCAATCAGCTTGGAAGAGGACATTGGTTGAATGTCCTCCTCCTCCTATGTTTTCATGAGAACACTAATTAAAGGTTTATGAATGCTAGTTTCTAATTTATATAGATTGTCATTTTGATCTATTACCATTCTACTCAACTTACTTTTGAGTCCCAAGAATTATTTTTGAATTCTTGATTCTTTCCTTATTGGTAGCCATAATGTATAATTTTGATACCAAATGATAGGTCCCAATCAAAGCTATTTAAGATATTTGTATATGAAAGAATTCTATTTTAGGTGATAATAAACCTTATAATTTTCATTCATATTTTCTAACCACATTGTTAGGTAATAAAGTTTTAAATACATCAAGCATCAACTAATTTCCTAAACAAAAGGATTGATATTGATAATAAAATAACTAATAACTATTAGATAATGGAAATATTTTAAATAATGGAAATATGTTCTTTAGCTTATTGACTAATTCCTATGAAAATAAAATAAAAACAATTACAACTAATGCAAATCTTAAGTCATACTCTGGAAAGTCTACATACTTTTGCATATCCTATGCAAATTAATCCATACTCAATTTAAACCTTGGGTTTTTATAGATACTGAGTTGACTATTTTGATTTAACACTAAAAATTTTACCACCACAATCACATTATACTTATATAATTTATAATTTAAAAAATCTATTTAAATTTGAATTTTAAAAAAGAAGATTTTATTGATTATTACTGTTAAAATATCCAATGGAAAGCAAAAGCATAGTAGTCAGGCTAGTTACTACTCAACTAAAGAGCATAATTGTCAAGCTAGTTAATACTCAACTAAGTCGGTAAATTTCCAATGGAAAACTAGAAGGTGTAATGATCACATGATTTTCTCATTTAGTCATTCATTAACTCCTAAAATCAACATCATGGTAAAAAAAAAGTTTGTTCAAACTCTTCTTTTCCTCCATCTTTATAAAATGATTCAGCTAATAGATATTAATTTCAATAAAATAAGTAGTTAGATGACCAACTCATGTTATTTTTTAACAAATTCTTTTATTGGTCATTTTGAATTTTCACTGTATAGAAGAAAAAAGAAAAAATATTATGGTCCCCTTGAACAGGAGTCCTTATGGGGCTATTTAAGGCTCTCGTTCAAAGGCCCCTTATGCTGTTTTTTTTTTAATTGATGTTCCTCGCTTTCATGCACGATTATTATCAGTTGAAAGAATCTTTGAAATATTTGAGAGGAAAAGAAACTTATATTTCCAGACACTCTTTCTCATAAAGAATAGATATAATATATAAAGAATAAAGAAATTTATACTGATCAATACTAATTAATCCTAATAAATTCCTAGATCTAATTGTATCTAAATAAGGAATCAAAGACTATACAATTGTAGAATTTGACAATAATGAAAAAATATTTCAACACTTCCCCTTAAGTAAGTGCGTAAGTATCATACATTCCCAACTTGCTAAGGCATTTTGAAAATACTTGCTTTGAGATAATTTTAGTAAAAATATATGTTAGTTGATCCTCAAAATGAATGTTGGGAAACTCTATAATCTTCTTATCTATCTTTTTCTTAATGAAAAATCTACAATCTTAGAGTTTTTTGTTCGATCATGTTGGACTGGATTACAAGCTATATCACATGCATCTTTACTATCACAATACAATTGAATTGATTATCTAGGTGAATAGCCTAAATATAGTAAAAGTAATTTTAACCACAGTGCTTCACATAATCCAGGTGCCCTACCTCTGAATTTAGCTTTTGCACTTGAACAAGTAACAACATTTTGTTTCTTTCTTACTCCTCATGTGTCAAGGTTACCACCTACAAATGAAAAATACCCAAAAGTCAATCATCTATCATCTATTGCTCCAACCCAATCTGTGTCCGTATAAGCCTCTCTATTTTGCAAATAAATATTTTTAGCAAATAAAATTCCCTTACCTAAAGCAATTTTCAAGTATTGAAAAATCCGCATAACAGTCTTCATATGTCATTCTCTAGGATTATGCATAAATTGACTAACAATATTCAATGCATATATGAGGTTAGGTCTTATATGAGCCAAATACATTAGCTTCCCTACAAATCTTTGGTATCTTTCTTTGTCAACAGGTACTAGATTTTCTTCAATACATAACTCTAAGCCTTATTCAATTGGACATGCTGGCATACCAATTGCTTGTAATAAATCTAATGCATACTTGCTTAAAGACAAAGATATTCCTTTCTCTGATCTAGAGATTTCAATTTCAAGAAAGTATTTTAAACAATTAAGGTATTTCATTTCAAAATCTTTAGATAAATAATTTCGTAATGCCTTCCTTTCTTCTGGATCATATCCTGTCACTTTCATATCATCCACATATATAATAAGAGTGGTAATTTTACCTTGCTTCCTTTTTAAAAATAAAGTATGATTAGAATTGCTTTGATGATATCCAAAACTTAACATGAATTTTTTGAACCTTCCAAACCATGCTCTTGAAGACTGTTTTAATTCATTTAATGATTTCTTAAGTTTGTAAACTTTTACCATACATCCTAGTGGAAGTTCCATATAAATCTCTTCAGACAACTCTCCATGTAAAAAATCATTTGTTACATTGAATTGCTCTAATGGCCAATCGAGATTTGTAGCTAGAGGTGACAATATTAATTTTAGCAACTGGTGCAAAATTCTCTATATAATCATGCTTATACTACGTAAAAGTCAATATTGGTGCAAAAGTCTCTATATTTCAAGACTATTAGTCTCACTTTGTACCTTGTAATTGTTCCATCTACCTTATACTTAAGTATAGATCCATCGACATCCCAATGGTCTTTCTCATGGTGTACAATTCACAAGGTCCCATATTTCATTATTTTGTAATGAATTCATTTCCTCATTCATCGCTGCTCTCAATTTTGGATCGACTAAAACTTCCTGCACACTGTTAGGAATAGCTACAATAGATAATTGATTAACAAATGACTTATTTGATTCTAACAGGTTATGATGTGATACATAATGACTCATAGTGTATTTAACTTTACTTGAAATTTCATATTCATATGTTGGTTTAGGAATACTTCTAGCAAGGCATTCTAGTAGTTGTTTTCTAGGTAGTTTAGGTTCTAAGGTAAGATCATCCTCAGTAAAAGAGTTGTGTGGTGTATCGCTTTGGGTTTCAATTTTCTCTACGGTTGATAAACTTACAATTTTTGATTCTATCATCCATTTATGCTCCAGATAGTCACTAGCACCATTAACAAGAACTTGAAACTTCCCCTTAAATGGATAATCTAAAGTTTGAATTTTCTTCTGAGACTTTCCCTGAAGTTTAAACACATGAGAAAAATACATTAAATCTTCCTGAAATATGATGCCCATAGTGATGTATATACGTTAGATTAGCAGATGATAACATTTGTACTCCTTTTGATTTGTAGCATATCCAAGAAATACACAATGTAAAGCTCGTAGGACTAGTTTGTCGTATTAATATTTGTGGATACTTACAAATACTACACATCCAAAAACACGAGGAGATAGATTTGATGTTGATGGGGTAGTAATAATAGTATGGAGAGCTTGAAGTTGAGTTTGAAATTCAAGAGACTGTGAAGATATTCAATTTATTAAATATTTTGCAAAAGCAAGTGCTTCCACCCAATAAATTAATAGCATATAGGCTTGAATCAAAGAGGTATAAACAACTTCCAATAATTGTCAATTCTTTCTTTCAACTACTCTATTTTGTTGAGGTGTATAGGCAAATGTAGTTTAATTAAGAATTCCACGTGCTTTTAAATAATGCTTCAATTCAAAGTTATGATATTCTCCACCATTATAACTATGAAGAACTTAAATTTTTATGTTATAATAATTCTTAACAAGGAAGTGAACTTTCTAAAATAAATGAGTCACTTCAACTTTAGATTTCATTAAGTATACCTGAGTCATTCTAGTACAATCATCAATGAAATTAACAAGCTAACGAGATCCACCCATTGTTGAAATTTTAGATGGACCCCAAACATTAGAATAAACAATCATAAGAGATAAATAACTTTTATTTAAACTTGAAAAATATGATATTTGAAAACTTTTTGCAAGTTTACGGACATCATAATGGAAAGTAGAGGTATTAAGCTTCACAAACAAATTAGGTAATGATTTTTTTAGATACATAAAGGATGCATGCCCTAATCATCAATGTTGCAACCATATTTTAACTGTATTCCTCTCCTTTTAGGAATCTTCCATAGTCAAAGCTTGAGTCAACTTATTAGTTCCTTTGTATTGTTAGTCCAAATAATATAAGTTTTAGTACTTAATACCACAACTAATCTTCTGCCTTGTTTGGATCTCCTTAAATAAACAATATTTAAGTCAAAAAACAGCAATACATGATAAGACTATTGTTATTAAAGAGACACACAAAAGGTTATAATTTAAGGATAGAGCAATCAAAATTGAGTCTAAATTCAAATTGTTGTTGAGGGTTATAAATCTCTCACCTACAATTGAGACCTCATTACTATCAACTGTAGAAATAATTTTTTGATTGGATGGTATAAACTTTTTAGTCTGTCCAAAATCAAATGTCATATGAATTGAAGCACCATAATCAATTATCCATGTACTATTCTAAACAGGTGTAGAGACATTAAAAACCTTACCTTTATCTCTTGTAGTTGACATAAGTCCTAATGTTGTCTCAGCATCATCATCCTTTGTTTTAGATTCAGTTAAAGCAGTAGCTTGGGTATTTTTGGGTTTTCTTCTCCTATATGTTCGATTCGAATCCCACCGTTCTGGATACCTGATAAGTTCAAAACAACAATCCTTGATATGACATGCCTTTTTCATGATGGATACAGTGATAGGTAGATTTTTCAGCGCCAATGGCTGTATTTGATTTTGGTTATGTCACCATAGTTAAGGAAACTTTAAGCTAAAAGGATTTTGGTACCTTTGTTAAAAAGGGGTATTCACCACTTTTTATAGGAATAATAATGATGTTTTCTCATTTGTCCACTAATCTAATCATTAACAAGGAATTAATTACCAATTAATTCTAATTCCTAAGGTATTGATCATTAGGGACAATATTGGGAATTGTCCCATTTTACTACAATTAATGCAGGGAATAAGTGTGAACTAAAGTTATTAGCTAGATTTTATATTTGGGATTTGTTAAGAAAAGTAGTTATGAGAAGACAAAATAATTTATAAAATTAGAATAATAGATGTCCAAATGTAAATGAATTAATTCAGTTGATCACATTCTCATATTTGAAAAGAAATTTAATTAATATATATGTGAATATCTAGGGGGGCCCTCTTAGGAGCTCCCCATAACCTTTCCCTTTATGCCCTCCCCCTAATAAAAACTTTTTTATTTCAAATTTTGATGATTGTTTAAGATTTCTATATTTTCTCTAAAAAAAAGATTTTTATATTATAAATTTTAGATTTTAAATATATTTCTATATAAATGAAATATTTTTAAATAAAATATAATAGATTAAAATAATAGTTAATGTAATTAATATTTTTTTAATTTATTATTATTATATTATTATTATTATTATTAATCAAGATTAAAAATTTTA
>JAOXYD010112283.1:0-11431 GCA_028565735.1 Pinacopodium congolense
AAGCCTCTTTGATATAGTAGTCATGCTTGAAACACTAAGTTTCTACAGTAAAAACGAAATATTATAATTACATGTGATCTATACATTGAGTGAATAATTAGAAATTCAATTGCTTATGAAATCAAAATATCATATATGCGATCAATCATCATTCATATAATAATTAAATACTAGCTACCATTCTTAAATATAATTTAGGTAATAGAAACTTTTTCTTAATTTTTATTCAACTAAACAAATTAGTTTAATTTTAATCAAAAAACTTATTTCTAATAATTTGTATTATAATTAGAAACTTATTTTTAATTTTTATTCAACTAAACAAACAAGTTTATTTTAATTAGAAAACTTATTCATAATTTTAACTTAACTAAACGAATTAGTTCATTTCAATTAAAATACTCATTTCTAATTATGTTGTAATTAAAATTTTATTTCTAATTTTTATTCAGCTAAACAAATTAGTTTGTTTTAATTAAAAATTTATTTCTAAATTTAATATAACTAAATGAATTAGCTTATTTCAATTAAAAAATAATTCCTAATTTTTTATAATTAGAAAATTATTTTTAATTTTTTATTCAACAAAATAAATTAGTTTGTTCTAATTAGAAAACTCACCTTTAATTTTAGCTTAACCACACAAATTAATTTGTTTTAATTAGAAAACTTATTTTGAATTTTATTATAGTTAGAAACTTATTTTTAATTTTTATTCAACTAAAAAAATTAGTTTGTTTCAATTAGAAAACTTAATTTTAATTTTAATTCAACTGAAAAAATTAGTTTATTTCAATTATAAATTATTTCTAATTTTATTATAATTATAAATTTATTTCTATTTTTAATTGTTAAAAAATATTAATTTTTATTTAAGTAAAAAAATTCGTTGGTTTTAATTTAAAAACTTATTTCTAATTTTAATTCAACTAAATGAATTAGTTTATTTCATTTAAAAAACTTATTTCTAATTTTAATTCAATTAAACATATTAGTTTATTTTAATTAGAAGATTTATTTCTAATTTTATTCTAATTAGAACTCATTTTTCTAATTTTTATTTAACTAATTGAATTAATTTATTTTCATTAGAAATTTTTTTTAATTTTATTCTAAGTATAAAAGTTTTTCTAATTTTTATTTTAACTAAAATAATTAGTTTCTTTTAATTAAAAAACTTATTTATAATTTTATTTTAATTAAAAACTAATTTATATTTTTTAACTAAACAAATTGATTTATTATAATTTTAAAAACTTGTTTTAAATTTTTATTGATGGATCTTTACATCCCTTTATTCATATTTTATTTTATTTTAATATTTTATTGAAATAAAATAAAATGGGATTTGGGGCTGTTAGCACATGTAATTCGCCAACAAGCTTTTTTTATCAGGCACTTGCACGCACCTACTCAGTCATAAAAAAACCAGATAAGGTGCACGCAGCTCATCTTCTTCCCCATCATTTCCCTTTTTTTAATGTTTTCTTTCTTTGATTTCTTTCTTTGATTTCTTCCTTTCATCTATTTATGCCTTTTTGCCTCCACTTTCCTCTCTGTCACCTATAACCACCACTACTCGTGACCAGTGTTTTTCAAATCTAGATTTTTTTCCTACTTTTCCCCTTCTGACCATTATCACTCTCTTACACTTTTGTCTGCAACCGTAGAGTAAAAAGAAAAATGACAGAGAAACTAGCCCTTCTCTCACCAGCAACTCCTAGGCGACAAAAGGCATAGGAAAAAAAAAGTGGCAACCATGGTAAACACATAACATATAGAAAGAATAGAGGAAAAATAAAACAAATCACTAATCATGCTTACACCTATAAACCAAGCGCTCAAGACCATTCACAATTTTCATTTGTAGTTCACAATTGATAATCCAACTTTTCCTATTCTCTGAATGAATAAGATTAACAAATAATCCATCTATTCCTATTTCAAAACTCTATTTTCTTAGTTTTCTCAATTTTAACTTTCTAAAACTTCGGTTGAATAATATCAATGATTTAAATACTAATTAACAAATAATTAGTGTGTTTGAAAATTACATCATCACAAAAAAAAATTCATAGAAAACTAAGAAAATTGGAAATTTAAGATAAAGATTATTCTAGATAATTAAGAGAATTCAATAACATTGTTTTAAATAATTTAGAGAATTCAAAATGATTTACTAATTAAATTATCTCAAGAAGGAAAAAGAAATTATATTGAGAACATTATTTATTAGAAAGAAGAATTGTTCAAAAATACAAAATTGAATTAGTTGTTAAAAGAACTTAATCTAACTTTGCAAAGTAAATTATCTTTTAAAAACAAATAAATAATCATTCATTTCACAAAATTTTTATTTGTTGATTTTAATATCAAGATGCATGTATAACCAACTTTGACATCAATGTTAAAAAAATATTTAATAACAATCATATAGATTGCACAGGATCTTTCACGTATATGCATCATTTAAGAATCAAATAACTACACTTACAAATTATCTTGATTTTCCATAGGTTAAAGAAATCTACAACAGAAACTATCCAACCATCTTGATTTTCATAATGAAAACATTATCTTTCTCTTATATTTAAATTTACATACCTTATATAGGTAAACTTAAACATTACAACTTTTCAACTTCAAATTGAAAAGTCACAACATTTTACCTAATCCTATTAGGGTTGATTAGGTATTTGTATCACTTTATCTTATTTCTATTCTCCAAACTCCATCTAAAAATTTCATTACCTCTTTTCCTTTAATAAATAAAGACAAACGTTTTATAGAATATCCTTTTTGTTAAAGGTAAATATGAACCATCTACAATTAATTGTTCATGGTCAAGAGGAACCCTTATAATATGTATCTTAAACAATTCTTCCTAATTTCTATACTATCGTAATCATATGTTGTGTAAAACTTCTCTTCTTAGTTACACTAATAAAGTAGGATTCAATATTGTGTTTACAATGCACACATGTATTCAAATGCACTCTTTAGTATCTCAATGTTCTTAATAACTCTTTATGATGCCAAAGATTCATCCTATAGCACATTCATAGTTTGTTTAGACTTAGAATGACCAAATATGTTCATTAAAGACAGTCATTTGAGTGCAACAACCAAATATGCCGGTTATAAACATTTGTCAAATATGGTTTTGTGTTTGATAACCATTTTAAATAGTTTTAGATATAAATAAACTATAATTAAGTTTCAATGATAATCTTTGGAATTATAACAGAGTTGTTATGAGCCTGTTGAAGGCTAGAGAGTGTATTTAAGTGTAAGTGTGCATTGCATAAATTGTATTAAGAAGCTCTAGTGCATTGGTGTAAGTAACAAAGGGAACTCCTGAGTTATCTGTGATTGTAATAGTGTAGTGATTAGGAAAATTCTCTTATGGAATATATTGTAAGAATTCCTTTTAATTTTGAGCAAGAGTAGTGAAATGTTCTTTACTCATGGTAAAAAAAAGACGATTTTAAGGGTTCTTTTCACGTATAGTAAAGAAGATGTTTTACAAAGGGCTCCTCTTCATCCATTAAAGGAAGTGAGATGGTAAAAATTTCAAATAGAGTATAGAAATAGAACATAGGTCAAGGTAGTCCTGACCACGGTTAAGTTTTTAACCAGCTAACCGTCAGTTTAATAACTAACGGTTACGATTTTTAAACCATAACGTGGTCAACAATTGTAAATCGTAATCGTAACTATTACTAATAGTTTCGATTACAGTTAAACAAATTTAAAAACCTTGAACCGGCGGTTAAACCGGGAGTTTATTCGCAGTAATAAATCATTGATCAATTAATTAAAAAAATTAAACAAAGTTTAACTTTATATTAAAAATATATGTAACTTTATGTAAAATTTTGTTTGATAGAAAGATATATTATTTTAAAAAATAAAACAATTGTAGATGAAATATATTATTTAAGAGAGCGAGAGAAAAAGATGTTGTAATTGTTGTGAAAGAAATTGTATTGATAAAAAATATAGTTATAATTATAGAAAAAATAAAAAATAAAAAATATATATGTAATCATACTGAAAACTGTGGATTGTGCCCTCAAATCATGCTCAAGCATGGTCAAAGAGCATAGTCTGAGACCATGCTTGGGAGAATGATTTGGGACCTCGCTTGGAGACCGTGCTTACAAGCATGGTCTTGCTTGTAAGCATGGTCTCAAGTTGACACCGTGCTCAAGCATGAGACTGTGCCTCAAGCATGGTCTCACCGTGCTTGCCCGTGCCTCAAATTTTTTTAAGTTTTAAATTTAAAAATTTTAAGTTTAAAAATAAAATTTTGAAATTAATAAAAAAAGAATTATAATTAAATTAGCAGTTAAACCATCGGTCAAACCGTAACTTAAATTATAAACTGACGATTAGGTTAAGGTTTATAGATTTTTATAAACCGTAACCGGTGGTTTTGTAACTATAACTAGCGGTTTATTAACCATGGTCAAGGCTAGGTCAAGGGTTCATTAATCGAACCACTATAGATTAATTTTATTTCTCTTTCCCTTATTCTATTTTATTATTACTATGATTGTTTTATATGAATTTGGCATAACCATACATATAATTGATTAATTATCAATATATTAGTATGGTTAACTGATCTGTTATGTTTTGAAACGAAATAAAATTCTTGTACATACAATTCACCCCCTCTTATATTAACAATACATTAGTATGGTTAATTGATCTGTTATGTTGCGAAATGAAATAAAATTCTTGTACACACAATTCACCCTCTTCTATATGTCATTTAGGGACTAACATTGTATTTTAGAACTACTACATGCAATCAACTAGTGCTTAAAGATACTGTATCATATAAGGGTAAATTTGTCATAAGTTTAGATATCTAAGCATAAAATGTGAGAATACTTTTGTCCCTTATACTTGTAGAGTTGCTTGAGAGTCAATATGAATGTACTCACCAAAGTAGCCTTTATAGTTGGTATTTGGATTTTTTTGCTCACATATTGGGGGAATTCTCTAACTTTATATTTGGTTATTCTATCTATAAGTGTTTGTCTTATATGAAAACTTTAAGTGCATGTAAAGGAATTTAGTTGACTGAGTAAACTAAATACTCACAAGGGGCAGTGTCACAAAGAGTTGATGGTATATAATATAGATCATTTTTATTTAGAGATCTTATTATTGTATATTATATATTTTATAGCATATGTTCAATGATATATTGGATGAGATACTCATTATATATAGTATTTATAACTTTGATATTAATGTTATCTTGCATTTTTATTTATTATATGTATTATTTTTTTAAATCACCTTTTCTATTAATAATAATAGTGTCATCATTAAAACCTTGATTGGCTTCAATTTTAAGAAATAAAAATAGGATATGGAATTTGCATTAGATATGAAAGATATCAATATGGATATGATCAAGGAAAAGGCTTTCACCCAACCAGTTTAAGGACTAAGAAAACGACTTATACAATTTGGGAGAGGATTCGTTATTTAACGATTAAGTTGTCAATATATGATCATTTACTTAATGCAGTTGCTAAGACTAACATAGTCAAGGACTTTGTTAATTATGATTCTCAAAGTTACCTTATTTCTTTTAATAATGAAATTGTATCATTTTGAAAGAAATATACTTTATAAGTCACTGGGGTTAGGGAGTAAGAAAATTCATTATAAGGATGGTACATGTATATATCATGTATCATACAACAAGCTTTAAATACACTTCTATAAACAAAATATCATTCTTAAAACTACATATAATTCTAAAACAAGGCTTATGGCATAAATTCTATTTTACCTATTGTGTGACTAATGAAGAGAGACTAAAAAAATAGGGTTAATTACATCAGACTCTCTTATAATTTGATCCTTTTTTATTTTAGTCCTAATTTTTGGAAATTATCATTTACCTATATACTTTTCATTCTCTATTAGAAAAACCAATGAAGAAGCAAAAAGGGAGTGTTATTTCTTAAAACAGCATGTTACGTGGAAAAACAATTGTTTTCCCTATGTTATGTAACAAATGACATGAGCACAGATGACATCATCTTTGACTGGGAGAATATACGACATTATCCATTACACACATGAGCATATATGGCATGGTCTGCTACATAGCATAACCGGAACATCTATTCTACTATGGAACAAGTCATAAAAAATGACATCATTTTCTACTTCTCTCTTATTTTTTATAATGAAGAATGATGTTAAAGGGTTTTAGTGTTAATAAGAAAAAACTATAGGGGGTAAAGGATAGTTTTCAAATATTAGGGACTAAAATAAAAAAAAGGCTAAATTAAAATTTATCTACTCTAATTAACCCTAAAAGATATTACATAGATAACCTTGATTACTAAAACATAAATATAAAACCAAAGTCATAAAAGCTAAGATAAATCTCCCCAAAATTCTCCATTTAAAGAACTGGGTTTGATGATGGTGTGAAAACTCTTAGAGATATCATAAAAAGTATCATATATTTTTTTAAAAATGAAAAATAAAAATAAATATGACTGTATAAAATAAAAATCCTAAAAATAAAAATAAGAATAATCATGTAACAACTCTTTAACTCTTGTTATTCGTAAATCTATTGCTACTATAGCCATACTAGGCTCCTATTATCTAGATAATAAATTCTAACTATATTGCTTCTATGACATACGGGTTTATATCTAGGAGAGAGTTAAATAATGATGAGTAAAATTAACGTTGATAGGAAATTTTATCTAGATTTTTTAGGAGATATTCATGCTAATCGTGATATATAATTTAAACTTGTTTTACATGACATGACATAATTTGATCTCTATATTTGTTTTAGACAAGTAGGTTACCATTTTGTAATTAAAAATTGTAGTGTATAGTTATCTTTGATATAAAAACATGATGGTATAACCTTCTTATCATATAGTTTATATAGAAAACTGTTTCGCTTCTAACGATATTTATGCTTCTTCATATGTTTTTTAATATGTTGTCATTAAAAGGCATCTAGTAAAGAAAAATTCACCCATATTGTGACATAAATAAAGGGTTAAATATTTAAAGAAAGAGTTGAAAGATTGATAAAGAAAATCAGTCATCAAAATCTTAATTTTAGTGACCTAAAGACAAATTTTCATTATTATGAAGGCAAGTTAATCAAAATAAATAAAAGTTCTCAAATTTATAATTCAAATCTTCTTAAAATCATTCATTTCTAATATCTTTGGACATTACACAATTGACCTAAATAAAGAAAAAGTAACCAAACTTGTAATTTAATTTTCTTAAAATCATTCATTACTAATATCTTTGGATATGATTCATATACTATTTTTAATTAAGATATTTTCTTATTCTTATGAAGTTAATTATAACTCATTAGCATAACTTATAATTTAGGAAAGAAAGGCTAGCCTCATCCTTTGGTTAATTATAAAAAAGAAACCAAGAAATAAGGCTAAACTATCCTTAATGAAATAACATTTAACAATTTGCATTTTTTGCACAAATTGGACAAACTGCTTCAATCATTTATTCTTCAAAACTAAAATTCAAACCATTGATTCAAATAAATTATTCAACTTAAATAAGATATAAAATCATGAAAGAACATGACTTTACAATATTAAGCTTTGAAAGTAATGGGCAAAGTGATCAAGGGCCTGTACAAATTGATAAAAGCAACTAAATTAAAATGAAAATGATCTGGAATTCCAAAATTGAGTAGAAATTTTCCAAAGAAAATTGTTTGCTTGTTTAGTAGAATTAGGACCAATAGCCTAAACTCATGAAGAATAGAAGTGTAAAATTGATTAGAAGATGATGTGCCATATAGGGATAGGCCCTATGTTGAATAATTGTGGGAAGAGGTCTCTATAGCATATTTTGTGACCCCTTTAAGAATTCACATTTATTACTCATTTAATTATCCTTAGTTCTCAATTAACAAGGAACGAAAACCTCAAGTTCAATTATTAAAATATTCTACAAATTCTAAGCTTAACCAATCACATTTAATCAATCAATCTACATTCACTAAACCAATAATATATTACAAAAATAGAAATCAAAACTTAATATTATTATAAAATAAACATATAATGAATTTGAAACACTCTAAGATATGATGGCCTACCTAATATGGTCATTAAAGAGAGAATGCAAATATTGGAAAGAGTCAAACTACTATCATCTATCTCCTTAAAAGATAACTAATAAGAAATAAGCTATTTATTCAATAATCGTAACTAAATCTTACCAACTATGTCGCACACGTAATGTACAAATAAAGACACATTTATATATGTAAAATTTATAATTAAGCATAATAACAATAAACTCATCAATCAATCATATTATGGAATGTAAAAATTATGAACACTTCCTATTCTATTCCACATTTTAGGACCTTGTATACTTAGTAGAGATATAGTCAATAATCTGTCGACTAATCTCATCATCACAACTCAATTTCAATACAAAGTATATTATTATAATATGTGGCACATGATACATCTCTATCACCAGAAGTACCTCATCACTACCCCAATACCTAACAAATAATAGTATAGAATATTTCTTTCTCTTGGAGTACCTCGAAACTTGTCTCATGGACATATGCTTAGCAATCAATCACAATTTCATACCTACACTTTCCTTTACCTATTATGTTATAATTCATTATGAACATATATCCTATCAAATAGATATAATAACTTAACATATTCATTAATGTTAATACGTACTTACAATATTAAATTCTTCTCATAATTAATATGGATATATTATATAGTCATATAACAACAACTACTTAATTCACACAAAAATTATCACAATTTACTAAAATTAAACAATAAAAAATATCACCCTCCATCTCTCTATTAATTAACTTCTTTTATAAACTATTAACTCTTAAGACCCACTAGGCCTAATAAAGTCTAACTAAAATGAGTTGGTATATAAATAATCTTCCCACACCCTTTTCTTCACTAATAGGTTGTCAACTCATCTTACTTACTATTCAAATAACATAATTTAGAACTTCCCTAACAATTAAAATAAAATTACTATTTTGCCTTATAGCTTTAATTTAAAAGCATTTCATTAAAATATTTTAAACAAAAATAATAAGAATCTATTTTAATGAATTAAACATAATTTTATTAGTAAATAATCAATTTAAAACCATTAGGACTAATTTGAGAAAAATTAATTTATTATTATTATTATTCAAATAAAAACCAATGTAAAATAAAGGCTTGAACAAATCAACTGAAGCATAAATATTAAATAAATGTAATAAGAGATTAAAACTACATAAATGAATCTTTCACAACCATTGCTATATCTCTAATGGTTCTCTTTGCTCCTTTCTTTTGTGGTTCTCTAAGATAAGGAGGCACGACATCAAAGATGGTTGGCAATGGTACTAGCAGTGAAGAAGAGAGATGCAATGATTAGGGGCGATTGGTGATAAGTGTAATAGAAGATATCGAGTTAAAAGTTAAGGTTGTTTGATTTGTAAAGGAAACTAACATGAATGTGATTAGAAAAGGTGAGAAGCTTGTGTCTCATCACCAATGTTAAGGGATATTTTAGCCATGATGGAAATCAAAGAGGAAATAGAACAGTGAGGCTAAATGCTACAGAACAAAGCAACAAATGACATAACATTTGGGGGTGAGAGCTAAAGAAGGAAGAAGGAAAAAAATAAAGAAAATGAGAATAAGAGAATGAAAAAAGGTAGTCTATTTCATTAATAAATAGCCCAACCTTTAATTCTTTCTAATTAAATGCTAACCAAATACTTAAACATTTAGTTTTGCTATAGAAGACAATTTATAATTTTTAAATTACATTTAATAAAAGGAGTTATAATTAAATTAGCATTAAAATTTGAAGATCTTAATAAGCAATGGAACTCTAATTTTACGAGTGCAATAAATTTACTCTCATCATCTCAATTATGAATGCTAGTGTAGAATGGTCAAAGTGATTCTATGAATAATAGTAGAAGAGAGAATTCTTTTGCTATTGAAGTTGATAATTGATTTTAACTTGATTTGGTTTCTAAAAGATATCAATAAGTTAATATTAAATTTGGATTTTAGGAACATATTAAAAATTGATCATAAAGTGCATCACTTTTGTTTAATAAAGTACATAGTTGGTAAAAAATACTATTTAATCTCAAATGTTTTTGTAGATATATTGATCAGATCCTAACGTTTCATAACGTTTAGGTAGACTTTAATGTTTTAAAAATCTTAAAAAAGAATCCTAACATTTCTCAAACGTTTAAAACAACCTTATTTTATGTTGCCATTGTTTCCATCGTTAAATAATGCCACATGATAAGAAATTATTAGTCAATAAATTTTATGGGTCCCACTTCTTTTTTAAGTTGTTTGATATGATATTGTGAGTCCCAAAATTATTTTATCTAACAATAAATTGACATATGGTTGTTATTATGTCCAATTGGGGAAGAAACTAGAGTTCTAATAATGGCACACTTGCTCTTTGTAACTTCTGGGTTTCGGTCTTATTATTCACTTCTTTTCAAATTTTATCACAACTAACCAAATCCATAATAGTAATAAAATTCATAAGCAAAAAAATACCTTTTGAACCTTAAGATTTAGAATAAAATGTAGGTCAAATCCTAATGTTTTAAGACGTCTAAAAACAATCTTATTGTTTCACAAACAGTCAAAATAAACCTTAAAGTTTGAAAACCCATTTTAAAAGAGCCTAGTCTATTAACTCTATTAAACATCTGTTAACTGAAATCTATTTAGGACAGTTGTTAATGTGTCACCGGTCAAAAATTATGATAGACCTACAGTGATACTACAAAAACTACCTCTCTCACTCTCCCCCTGTCTGTATCCATTTATTTCTTTATCTCTTACAAGTTACAATTCCTGGTTTCTTTCTCATTTAGTTTCATGTTCTATGCATTTCTCTTTTAACTCCTGTAAATTTGGCTTTCTAGTGGTGGCCCAAATTTCTATGAAGGTCTCACCAGTAGATCTATAAGCACCATAATGAATATTATCGCCAACAAAAACCCATCTTCTCCTACGTGTAGAAATGAGCTCTCTCAAAATGTTTATAGACCCAATAACTCAGGTTTCGTAGCCTTAAGATTGATGTGGAAGCATGTTGAACCAAGGGAGGTTCCAAGCTTAGTTTTGATGATAACAAAACATGCTTAATCACTAATGGTTTAAGTTTATGATGTTAATCCTAAAGATAGGTATGTTTCAAGAAGGATCCATTATGGAAAGCTTGGAGTTGGAAGGTCAGAATTTAAGTTAAAGGCAATTCAAGTGAATTGGAAGTTTCAAGAGCCTAGATAGGTTGTTTCAAACTTGCTTGTAAGTTTTACTTGATGTTCAATTGACCTAAGGGC
>JAOXYD010112304.1:0-25150 GCA_028565735.1 Pinacopodium congolense
TGAAAGTTGGAGTTCTGGACTTAATTTTCCAGAACCTACCTTCTTGCAATTTATGCCCATTTACTTGATTTTAAAGCAAAACCAAACTTTAAGCAAGATTAAATGGAGAAAAAGCAAAGTCCTAACCATAGCTTTGTTTTGACTTCATAAAGGACTTCAATAAGACATTAAACTTGTTTTAAAACTAGAATAAATCATCAATCATCTAATCCATAGCTCTTTTACACATTTGGTAATTTTAATAATTTTTCAAAAGCAATCAAAAATCGTTTTTGAAATGTTTAAGCTAAATTATCCAATTTTAAGCCTTTCTCCAATTTTTAATCATTTTCGCTAAATTTTACCTAAATAATTGTAATCCAATCAACCTGGTAATTAAGCAACTAATTCCCTGTGGGTTCAACACATGGAGTTTGAAACAATACTCCACTTTATTACTTTTACGATAGGTGCACTTGCCTTAAAAGTCCGTTGGTTTTAAAATAAATCATTTCAAAATCACCCATCATTTTAAGGTCACCTAATCAACGCAATAGTTATTGAGGGATGAAAAGGAGGTAGTCAGTGAGGTGGAAGAAATTAAGAGAGAAGTGGTGATGATTGAAGAAAATAAGCTATGGGAGAGGCATAAGAAATGAAAAAGGTGAATGAAAAGAAGAAAAAAGAGTTTGTGGTAAGCTAACACTTCCTTATCCTAGCCAATTGAGCGTTGAGAAGTTTGACAAGTATACAGGTAAGTGTCTTAACCTTATAAAGCAAACAATTGCTAGCACACCTCTTGTTGAACCTCTTATGCAGTGTTGGCCCTATATTGCACCTAAAAGGGGGGTGACTTAGGTTTTTAAAGAGTTATTTTCAGTATTATCAAACAAAGTCTTTTTATCAATTTCATTTAAATGCGAAAGCTAAGCAATAATTTAATTTTCCAAATTATGACCTCATTCTCACTCATTCGACCTATGGCTTGATTCAGTCAACCAATGTCTTCTTCTGTCGACCGATGTCTCTGTAGACCTCATTCGGTTGATCGATGCGTATGTTGACAGCTTGAAGCACCACTCGATGTTTTCATTATATTTTCTTCATTCTTTATCCAATTGACGTGAAATTTTATGGGTAGCTTCTTGAGAAATTTTTATAACAGAATAAAAATTTGCGTAGAATTTGGAGCTCTTGGAATATACTTACTTTCTTTCCCAAGTCAGCTGTACATATTTTAGAGCTCAACTGAGCTTGTTAAAAAATCTAGCTTCCAAACTTTATAAAAACATTAATCAATCCATGAAAAACTAATTCCATTCAGTTCTCAACCCAATTTAACATATTTTAATAAAAACAAAACAATACTAATAAAACCTTAACATATTTTTCACAATTATACAAAATTAACACATTCAATTCATCTAATTTCCAAATTTCCTTAACATAATAATCTAAGCCATTTCATTCACTTTATCTTCATACTTAATCAATTCATAAAACTTCAATTTATATAACCTTTATCTAAAACTTTATTCCATGGCTTACATAAGTCATATAAATTTCACTGAATTACCAACTTAATTTATTATTCATTATATACACTCCAAATTCTAAACAAACGCATTAAACTCTACAAATATATTAGTATAAATATTTTGTTATCATCAAAACAAAGTTGGAATCAACCCTTGGTTCAACAATCTCCCCCTTTTTGATGATGACAAAACCATGTGATATTAGAATCATGTAACATATAAATCAAACCACTTAAACATGCAAACATCACAAAACTTGCAACTCTTTTCTACTCCTTTTTAATATCACTCCTATCATTCTCCCCCTTTTTGTAATCATAAAAAAGCATACGTCAAATTATAAAAAGGCATAAAAGTTAAATACTAGTCACAAACACATATAACACCTACCATTCTCACCCTTTTTATAAAGGTTTGATACCAATAAGTATGAAGCATATAAACCACATACATTAGTCCTCTTCTAAACATATATTTCAAACTAATCCTCCCCCTTAATAAAACACACTAATATATCCTTCAAAATACCATAACATAAGTATTTAAAAGAGGGACAAAGATAACCATATTTCATTTAAACGTTCCACAATCAAATAGTGTAACGCCCCAATACCCCCTAGGAGGAATACCAGAACGCTACTCTTACTACTAAACCCTCGTATCACTCGGTCTTAACCAATTTTATTAACTATTGTGGAAGCGTATTTTATCAAGTTGCTTAAAAAATACAAACCGATTTACAAGTATAAGCGCAATGGAAATTTAAATACATGCATAGCATAAAAAGCAGTAAAAACTTAAACTTTTACAGAATCGCCATCGCATTGGATTTACAAAGTCATCGAATAAAAAATTCAAAAAAAAAATAAAGTATCCAAAAATAATACCAAAAGAAGAGTGGTCTGGCCTTAGCTGCAGTCTACAATCCCTAGGCTATCGACCCCTTGCTCGGACCTACATGGGGCAACAGCACCGTGATAAGCGTTTCGTCTAATGGGGAATACATAATATATACAGTAATAATCGAAAACGTATAGACCATGAAAATAGTCATGCTGTATTTAATATCACATGCATACAATGCTAAATCGGAATAAAAGTAGTAATTTAGACAGAACAATAATTAAGCATTTAAGCATTTCAAACATGTCTCATGCATATCACTTTCAATCATTTCATGTAAACAGTACAGTAGATTAGTTTGTTTGTCTGTGACAGTGATGGATACAAGAATGAAAAAGGTTGATCATACACATCCGGACGTAGTCAGACGCCCATAGACACGTCAGTGTCATCTGGTATATAGTGTCGATCACATCAGGCCTTAAGGCCAGTACATAGCAGGCCATAGGCCAAAATGAGTGTATAGCTCTACACATCCAATCTAAGACTGTAACACGTCCCATGTGAGTAGCTTTAAGCAGTCACATGGTAGACCCCCTATAGGCATGCCTAATTACCTAAGACTTAGACAGAGCAGTATTTAGAAAACCAATACAATCCAATTTATTCGTTTTTTAAAGCATCAATATTCTTTTAAACGTGTAAATAATCAGAAGCACAATATCAAGCTCAGTGTCAGAAATCGATTTCCAAAAATCCTTTCAAAAGCAGTATCAGAAACATTTTAGAAATCAATTTCTAGATTGTCTCTCATCCTAATTACTAGTCGATTCTTAACTCAAGAGTCTCTACCTAAGGTTTTTAGTCTCATTATTACTCACTCACAGTGATCACATTTAGGTATGATCCTAGTACATCAGCATGTAATTTACCCTCAAACAAATCATATTTAAAAACTCAAAATCAGACATATACGGCCCTGGAACAGGGACATATACGGCGATGCGTTCTAGGAATATATGGTGCCGACCATGCATGATCCAGACGTCATATACCTCTCGGATAAGGCTTTATAAGTTCAATTTATGGGTTCTAATGTTATAGAGACTTCCCTAATACATGTATCTATGCTAGGACATACTTAGGCTAACATAAAGCATGCATTTCAATCATTAAAACTTCATCTTGCATGGCATATCTAACATCTAATACTTGTACACATTTCATACAATCAACTTCAATCCATTCTTAATACTCATCGCTTGAAAGCATTTAATCCTACGTACCTCCTAATCACACAAGGTAATTATATGCACTTAATACATAAGCTCATTGCTCAATTTAAAGAGCTAGAGTGAGTATTCCCATACCTTAATCATTTATCTTCCCACTTCACTTCACTTTTGAAATTTCAGAATTTAACCTCCACTTGTAGCCCGAAATTGGAGACCTTAACAACCAAATTGGCCAATCATTATTTCACACAAAATTTCAGTGCTATACGTCTAGTTTGCAAAGCATCAAGAATCACAACAATTGGATAACTACTCGCCAAGTTATGGCCAAAACAATGTGATCTGACCGAAACTCACCCTGTTACTTCCCTGAAGTTCAGATCCAACTTCCAATCCAAATTACACTATCAAAACAGCAAAATTGGGCAATCAACATTTCAGGACAGAATAAAATTCAGTTTGTGTAGATATGAAAATCATCAAGAATCGCTCAATTTGGATACTTACCGAATGAGTTCTTCCCTTTCCAAGTTAGTATGTCTGAAATCTCCAAATCAGCAACTTAGACCTAAACCAAAACATAACTCCAATCAACACCAAATCTTCAAGTCAAGTTAAACCAACTTTAAATCCTTATTCACTTACCTTAGGAGCCTCCCAATTGACCTTCAATTGCTCTCAATTGAATCCAAAACCTTGGGTGAAGGCTTGGAAATCAAGAAAGCTACAATATGAAAACTAACTTCAAACCCATGCTCAAATCATCATCCAAAACACAACCAAACCAAATCTTACCTTAAAAACACTTGATTGAACTTTCCCCTTTGATTCTAGGGTTCATGAAATTGGCTTGTTGAGGATGAATTGGAACTCCAAACTTGCATCAACTTGTAGAGCTTGAAGAGGTGAACAAAAGCCCTAACCTTTTAAGAACAAAAGAAGAAGAATGAAAGATCAATGGAGGAAGAACAACAAGAAGAGGGCTTTGGTTTTTTTTTAGAGAGAGGGGAGAGCAAAATGTAGCTGCAAAAAGTGTGAGAGAGAGGGAAATTTCGTGTGTGTTGGTGAGGAAGAGTGAAAGATGAGAAAAAACTGAGTGGTGGTAGGTAAAAGTCACTATCCAGTTTACTATCCCTTTACTTTTTCCAACCAACTCTCCTAACTTAGTTTCATCTATCCAATTACCATCTAATTACTAGTTACTACATGTATTAAACATGTCAATTTGGTTCCCTAAGGTTCCCCATTAATGTCCCATGAATTAAACATTTCAATTAGGGATTAATTTCTTAATTACCGATTAAGCATCACTAACCTCAATTACTTGAACAGCTTGGTTTGTAGCAATTTTATGGAGCTCTTTAGGTCCGAATTGTATCATCCCTAAACCATGAAAAATATAGATAATTCTCTTAGCTTCAATTTGATATGTAGATCAAATTAATCAGACATACATAGCAAAAGTTATGATTTTTCTATCATAACAACTCAGTTTATTCTCAAATTTGTCCAATTTCGGATTTTTCAAAAATTTTCTCAAATTAAGCCCAATTAATCAATTAATTCGGCAATTAATCATCCTAATCCCGATTATGGTACTTTTGGGATGTTACACCACATTTTAAGGACAGCAGACATCTTTCCCAGCAAATTCTTCATCAATTACGGCTTGTCTTCTTACTCCATTTGTATCTGCTAAATTCCTATATAAAGAGGGCCTCTCCAAATGTTGTCAACACCCTGAATTACAGTAAAACACCTTAGTTTTTAGTAGTTCTATGATCAAAATAGTTTTTAGGTAGTTTTTATTTTCAATCTTTTGTAATTTGAGATTTTCAATTGTTTGAAGTTCCAGTAGTTTTAATCACGTAGTTCAGAGTTAGATAACTATATGAGGATATGATTTCTTTCATTCTAAACTCTTAATTTCATGTATTATTGTTTTTATTTTTAATTAATCAAACTATTGTTGATTAAGTTGTATTTATTATGTCCTTTGATTAATTGTTGTGTTTAATGTTTAATTTCGGTTAGGTTATCATGTCGAATCTGTTTATGGATGAATAATTATGTCAATTTATGATTAATGCATGATTAATGAGTTAATCTTTGTTTATTATATACTTAATGCTTTTCCTGAATTGATAACTTAAGATATTATCATCAGATAATCTAAGATCTGATAATCTCTATCTAGGTTATCAGAAAGATCACTAAACAACGAGGCTTAAATCAATGAAATAACTAAAGACTTTGTTGATCATGAGGGTGCTAGTCTTAGATTATAGTGATTTAGGACTAGACTTGCTAAAATTTAAGCCTATTACCGAAGTTTGAGGCATAACCAAACCCCAGGATATGACTAATAAAGATAAGTCAGTGTCTTAACCATAGCGCTGCCTTGATTTAGTGAACACCCTTGAGTAAGCATCATTGATCTTTAAACCAATTAAATCATTAACCACCAAAGCTTAACTAAATAAATTACGAAAAAAAATTATTAGCTCTCTTACAATTGATTGGAAATTTTTTAGGCCTTTTAAATTATCTTTTAGTCATTTATTTTGTTAATTCATAAAGCTGAGTGTTCTCTGGATAATTATAATCTAATTGACCTAGTAGTTGCAGAATATAATCTTCCTCGTGAGATTGATACTTGGAGTCTTAAATATACTCCACTTTTTTACTTGATTCGGATGGTAGTTAGTCTTGAATTAATTGTTAAATTGTACTTTGAAAGAGATTAATTTGACCTAATTTTGTATGTGCCCAACCACAATGATCCAGAAAATCAAATTTAATAAAGTTCCAGACTCATCCTAACATCAATCTAACAAAATTTAGGCTTCAAACAAGTTTTAAATAATTTATCAAGGATTTTTCAATTAATAAAAAAATTCAATTGATTCAAAGCATAATAAGTAGCCTTGATTATGAAACCTTTCTTTTGAACCAATGGGTGGTTCCACCTTTCTTTTGATGATGACAAGGTGTTTCTATTAATATGTTTGCAGAGTTTGTTGTGTGTTTAGATTATATTCGATGAACAAGAAATTAAGTTGGAAATTCATTAAATTTTGTATGACTTCTGTAAGTCATGGAATAATTTCATAGATAAAGTCATGGGAAAATTGCACACATATCTAACTTTATGAATATGATCATGAAACCTATGATCTTGATGCCTAAATTGATTTCTCATATTCAAATTAGCTCTCCTATGACGATAGTTATACAAATGAGAGTTATGAGAAGGCATTATGCCATTATGTCTATGAAACATGTCATTTTGCCTAACATAAGATTTAAATACATTTCTAGGTCGAACAACTCTAAATGCTCTTCCTTGATGAATGTTATGCCTAGAATATTAGTGAAAAATGTTTAATGGTCTAAAATGTGTGTGAGACCCATTTCTAGATAAATGGGAATGCATTTGGGGTGCTTATGTGTTTGTTGGCCTACAATGCCTAAATGTTCTATAATGAGACCTAATTATATGCCTATCCTTTTCTGAATGAAAAAGACCCCTAGGATATCATTTATACATTGCCTTTATCCTTAAGAATATGCTTGCAACGAGTATGTGCATGTAATGACTCAAATTGTTTAACTTGATGCCTATCATAAGGCCTAGATGTATGCATGTCACTTCTTTGATAAAATTGCCTCCTAGAATGCAAATATGATCCATTCATAGCCTAATAATGTGTTTTGATGATGACAAAACATTATTCTTACTAATGTTTAAGTCTTTCATGCTTTCTAAGATAGGTTGATATGTAAAGTGTAAGAGCATATTTGTGGAGCTAAGGTAGAAGAGCTTAAGCATTAGATGATCAAAAGCTTGGACATCAAGGATCAATTGATAAAGTTCAAGTGATGATAGATCAAGTGATGATCAAGTGTGAAGATCAAAAGAAAGAAGATCAAGTTTAGTTAGGCTTAGGAAAGGTCTTAAGTTGTAAGTCTTCTTGATTTTCATCAATGCTTGACAAGGACTCTCATATTTGTATGAACATTTGCATATAGGCATATAAGAGTTTAATTGTAGTTTTAGTGATTAACTTGATTTGATTATGGCTTTTGCAATTAGGAATTGAATTAGAATAGCATTTAGGCTATATGTTGCATAATTAAGAAGTAATGTGATGAATTGTTTTAGTGCATGCTTCTTGATGATTTTAAATGAATTGAATTGTTGATTAAACTTATTTAAGTGTGTTTGAATTGACTTGTGTCATAAGTGTGTTATGAATTTTGGTTTATGGAAGGTTCATGAATTGATTGAAAAGGTTTTAAAGATTGTTAAAATGAAAGGTTTCATAATCAAGGAATTCTTATGTCTTGAATTGATTGAAATGTTTTGATGATTCAAATAGCCTTGAATTGTGCTTTAAAACTTGCTTAAAGTGTTGTTTAACATTAGGAATTTGTTTGGAAAGGTTTAGATTTGAGTTGAAGTAGTTTTATGCCTTTCTAGATGTAAAACGGAGTTTTACATTAGGCTGCTTATCCTTAAATGGTGAGTTATAAGGGTACCGTTATACCATCATTTCCAGAAGCTATCAACGGAGGGCTATTCTTCAAACAACAGCGTTGTTGATCAACCCAGAGGGCACCGTTGAAGGGTCAGACTCTAACGGCTACTTTTGAGGTTTCGGACTAAATAACTTTTTAAGCTCCTAAACTACCAACTTTTGTTTCTAATGACTCCAAACCTCTCCCAACTCTATACATATCATTCCTAAATACTTTTAACACATTTAGAACCTCTGAAAAACGAATTACAAGATCAAATCTCTCAAATATTTAAAGCTCTCTTAAGTTTCTCTACAATTTTCATTGAATCTCAGTTTTCTTAATTTAAAACCATTTTAAGTGCTGCAAAGTTTGTGTTTTCAGTTAGATTATACCTAGAAAAATCTCAAAAAGCTTTCAACTGATGTTTTGATCTATTAAATCGTTTGTTTTTAGCTTTCAAAGTTCAACGTACCAAAACTATCTTTGTTTTGGTTAAACTTTTCTGAACTTCTGTGTTCTTAAATTTTGAACTAGCAAAACCATTTTTATTGATTCATAATTATCATACACATCTTTCTTAAGGTCTTAAGAGTGCATAGGATATTTTACTTAATTTTTTGTGTACTCAAATTGTGTGTTTGAGCTCAAAGAACACAGACTGCCCAAAGTGATGTGTTTTATCTGTGGCTTCCTTATTGACTTAGATTTTTATTTTTAATTATTTTCTGGGTGTGACAATTTGATGTTTTCAATATTCTTAAGGTCTTAGGAAGTTGCCAATATATTTTTTAATTTTTTAAGTTATTATATTGTTTGTTTGAGCTTAATCCTTGCAGGTTGTTCAAAGTTGTCCAAGTTTGAGCATTCTAGCTTTATTCTTGATTTAGATCATCTGTTAGATATGCTAAAATTGTGTTTGATGCTACAATTTATTGTTAAAATATAAATTGATGCTGCAGTAGGTTTATTACATTTAATTTGCATCATTTGATTGATTAAATTTGTGTGTTTATAGGTTAGAACTTTAAGACTGCATATATATTTGACAGCTTGTGTTCATATAGGTTGAATCTGATTTTTGAATACATTAATCACATTTTCAGTGTTTCGATCTGACTGTTTATGATCTATTTAAGTATTAGGAGGCTTGATATAATCCTAGTTTACCTCTAGAATATTCAAAAATGTGTTTATTGCTTGAGCATTAGAGAAACACCATTGAAGATGTATTTGGTTACAAATTTGGGGGATTGACTTTGTATTAATTGTTAATTGTAGTATAGGCTGCTCTTTGCCTTTAAAATATATTTGATAGGTTGCTCTTCACCTAGGATAAAGAAGATTTGGATTGAGTTAATCCATGAATGTGAATTGGATTGGATTAGGGCTTAATTGTGCATTGACATTGCATATTACAATTGTTGCATTTGAGCCCGTACCTTGTATTGATTTTAATCAAGATTTAAGAAGCTACATAAGCTTATGTTGAAGCTCAAGGGAGCTTGGTTTAGAGGCTTTCTGTATGGGATAAAAATTGTATAATTTTATTGTATTGTACAGGTTACTCTTCACCTATTGGAAAGTAAGATTAGTGGGTTCCTCTTGACCTTTAGAATTCAAGATTGTTAGATAGGTTAATTTTAACCTAGAACAAAATTGGTATAGGTTCCTCTTGGCCTTTAATCAAGATTGTTGGAAAGGTTCCTCTTGGCCTTTAACCAAGATTGTTGTAAAGGTTCCTCTTGGCCTTCAGCCAATATTGTTGTAAGGGTTACTCTTCGCCCAATTAAAGAAAGATTAGTTATTAATGAATTTTCAACATGTAGTTGGAGAGAGGACGTAGTCTATCTTTGGGGTAGGCGAACCTCTATAAATCTTAGTTTTCTCCTCTTCCCTATCTCTTTTATATTTGTGCATTTGTATTTGCTTCATTATTGCTTGAATTTGATTAATATTGGCATAAGAATTGACATCCCATATAGGTTAAATTTTGGTTAGAAAATTTATATTGTTAAAATTAGCTTAAGGTGTTTAAAGTGTTTTATTTACGCAAGAATTTGTAAACACTCAATTCACCCCCTTCTTGGGTGTTATAGGGCTTAGAATACATATAATGATCATAGTAGGAGTCCTTACCACCAGTCCCATTTTTCTAAAAACTAGAATCCTAACAAATTAATAGCTATTAAATATGTAGAGGAAATTGAAAAAGGGTAATATTAATGAATATTAAGTGTTAATTTTGAAATTTGAAATTTGTATGTCCAATGGAGTTACTTGCACTAAAACTTAGTCATTAGGTTAATACTCAGTATTTTACATAATAAATAGATATAGTAGCATTGCAATCTTAAAATTTGATAAGAATACAACTATTTAAAGGAAATTGAAAAAATTATGATTGAAAAATATATAAAATAACTTGAAATTTTTAGTTTTCTTACATACATGTCTAATTGCATTTTACTAAATATAAGTCTAACTAAAAGATATATTCAAAATTAAATTTTTCTTTAATTTAGATATATAGTTTGATAACATATAACTTAAGTATCTAAAGTATAATGAAGTATCATTAATGTATATTTCTCTTTAACAGTTTTCTTTCTCTTATCTACTACTGTATAAGTATTAATACATGTATTCATGTTTAAAGTACTAGAAGCATAATAAATTCAAGTAGAAAAGGAGATGTGAGATATAAAAGAATTCAACATTGCAGATAAAATAACAATTTTTATTTGATAATTGCTTTGCTTATGTGTGCACAAGTTGAAAAGGAAAACTACGTCTTACATGTGGAGTTAGATTCTTAAAGTTAGGTGAAATATAAAAGAATCCTTTAACAAGGTTATCCTAAAGCTATGTAAGAAGCTTTAATTATAATATTTTCCATAATTCTCATATCATTTACATATATTCATATACATAATTTCCTTTTATCATTCTAAAGCTTAAGATCTTCTTACATTTTTATTTAATTAAAATTTATCAAATTTAATAAGATAAATTTTTTATTTTCAATTTAAAGGAGTCCGAGAGAAATAGTGGATATCAAAGATTTAATTTAGAAAGTAAAATGGAAAATATGTTTAAAAAATTAGTTTGGTAATTATCTCTATCAAATAATTTTATTACATGGTAATTACCTTTAGCAAATAAATTTCTTACATGTGGATTCCTTTTTTTATTTAATTTGAATCAATTTAATTAATAATTATATATTTAATTTTTCTCATTAATAAAAAATAATATTTTGACATTTGATTATACTAATAATTAAATTTAGTAAAAATTATTTTTCATCTAAAATTTTATGATAACTAAAAATGTGAAAATAATATTGCCAATCAAAATCAATAAAAGTTATTGTCTAGTTCTCTTTTCTATCATAGTTTTGTTTCTTACATAAAATATAACCTATTGAAACCAATTATATAACTAGTTATCTTTTTCTAAAAACAAAAAAAAATACTTCATTATTCGTAATTAGAATATTTATATAGAGTGAAAAATTTAACACGAATATGGTATTTTAAATGAAAAAAATTACCTTTTTCCTTTTATTTTTTAATATAGTTGCACTTGAATTCAATGTTCAAATGCTCTCTAATTTTATTAAAAATAATTATTAATTTTAAAATTTTATAACGTTAAATATTTGACTGATTTGTTTCTCTTTTCTTGATAGTATCTTCCAAAGCTTACAGTAATTTTCCTTTTCCTTTCCCTTTCAAAAGTTTTTTCTTCCCTATACATCTGTGTTTATGATGAGAAGAGAGATTTAGTAGCTTTGTTTAAGTAACTGAAATGGTTATTTATTCTTTGTACTATTTTATAAGGTTAATAGTGAACTATATTTGTATAAATTAAAATTTTACATTTAAATTAATATAATTTAGAGTTTTATTTAAAATCATAAAATTAAAAAAAAAACAAACATTAAAATGAGCTAAGTAAATGTAAATTCCTAAACAATGTAAAAGTGCGTATTAATAACAATGGGAGATACAATAAAGGTTATGAATGTTATTCGGGCATTACATGTCATATTACTCGAAAGCAAAATAAAAAGGGAAGGTATTATGTTGTGGTGGTTAGGTGGTTTAGAATTCTGAACAATTTTTACTTTGATTTAACCAATTAAAAGGCAAGTGCACCTATCAAGCAACTAATATGATGGAGTATTTTTACGACCTAAAATGTCGATCTCACATGGATATATTATAAGTACAAGGGTAATTAGATTACAATTATCTAGGAAATTCCAATTAAGTGATTAAAATGATGGAAATTACTATTTTAACCTAATTTAGCTCAAACACTTGAAAAATGACTTAAAACTTGCTTTCAAAACTTGCCAAAATTTATCAAAGTGTGGAAAATAGCTAAGGATTAGGTGAGTAATGATTTAATTGAGTTTTTAACAATTGTAAGGACTGATTTAAAGTTCCTTCACAATTTCAAAACAAAGCTATGATTAAGATTTATGCCTTTTCTCTATTAACCTTAATTTAAAATTTGGTCATGCGTTAAAGTAAGTTAATAGATTTTAAAATTAAGAAAGTGACTTCTAGATCTGTAATCTTAGAACTCTTAACTCTCACAAATAATCAAAGTTTAGTGATTCATTGATTGATTTGTGTTATTTATTCATTTTTACATTGATTTCTCAAGTCTTAGATTATCTTTAACTCTAGTCTTAAGTAGCCAGCTTAAAATCAAAACATTCAAACCTTCAATAAAAAAAATCATAATCTTAAACATGCATTTAAGCTCTCTTAAATCACTAAAATGACAATCCTTAGCTAATAAATGAATTAGCCATACATAATCCTAAAAATACAAAAAACATGTATTTTAAACAACATATTTTCATAGATCAAAAGTAAAAGCATAAATAATGAGTTTAGAAGTTACAGAACAACCAAGAAAAGCTCCTAGAATGTTCTTGAACTTCTTAACTTGATCTAAACTCCAACACAATTTTAAATCAATAAAAAATTTCAAAAAATCAAAGAACATACAAAGGTGTAAGCTTAAGAACATAAACTTTAATTAATCCAAAAAACAGAGCTAATATTGTAATAATATAACTTAGAAAACCCCCTATAATGATTTCTAAACTGGGATGTGAGTCTTAATAGCAAACTCTAATAAGTGGCAAAGTAGAAAACAACTAAAAACTTGAATTACAAGTGTTTGAAGCTAAGGAACTCCAAGAACAATGTAGAAAGAAGCTAAAGAATTTTTCTCTAAGTTCATATCTAATTTTTCATGATTCAATGTGATAATTTTGCTTCCTTTTTTCTCCAATCTTCAATTAATCTCCAAATGTTTTCAAATTAAACACTTCCAAAACTCAATTGAACATATAAACATAAAATTAGGGGTCAAAATATAAAAATATGCATTAAAAACTCAATCAATTTGACACCTATCAATTCACCCAGAATTACGTATTTGCTTGTCTTTAAGCAAATCAAGCATTTAGTTTTCTTAAAATAGTATATAATTATAGGAAATTTAATTCAAGATCAATAACATAACTGTTGAAAATATTTTCGTGATCTTTAAAAAATAATGACTCATCGAAATATTATATAATCAATTAATCACATAAAATCAAAAATGTATTTAACTCATTTAATTCTTTTTCAATCTTCAACCTAAATCACAAAAATTAATTCCACATGTAAAAGGCAAATACACTGAGTTTAATGCATCATCTTTTCAGTACTTCCTTATCCTTTATTTAGTTTAAATCACAATTTAATTAATTAGATAATTAATTAAATATGTAAGCAATTTGGTTAAGAAGTCATTCAATCTTTTTATATGAAGGTGAACATTTTGTCATGAACAACCTTCAGTTACTCAACTAAGTCACACTGAATCAACTAGCTATTAGTATCACTCGTAACTTCAACCTTATAAATATATATATATCTCTCTCTTCTTTTCTTCTTTTTTTTCTTTTCTTTTCTTTTCTTTTTTACTCCATATATATATATATAATATTAGAAATCAACGAAGTGAATTCTGATTACTTATTTAATTAATTAAGTATTTAATTTTAATTTTAATTTTTTATAGGTTAATTCTGATTCTTTTTTATTTTTTTCTTCAAATAATAAAATTGTCTTAAAAGAAGCTACAAAATTACTCAATAAGTTATATTTTATATATAGAGAGTATTACTCTAATCACCGAGTATTTATTATCCAAATTATGAAATGGGTTAGAAACATTTGTCATTAATAGTCAAAATTAATCATATAACATTTCAAATTATCAAAATCATTAAATTCAAAAGAAATCATAGACAATAATAAGCATTAAAATCAAAAAAAAATTCCACAAATTATAGACTTTTAAGAGAAAATAGATAAAATGATATGCTATAAGATAACCAAAAGTTCAAGTGTATAAAGCATGAAATATGAAATCCCTTCCCCACCCTTAATTAAAACAATGTCCCTATTGTTTAGCGTAACACCAAGCATAAAAGTAGGAGGAATAAAGGACAAGAATGCACCTGTTTGATCCAAAGGAATCAATGATCCACTGGAGTCTATAGTAAATACAATGTGGGAATTGAAATAAGATAAAAGATCAAAGCATAAAATAGAATACAGATAAAATAAATGCTCCAATACCATAAATATGTGATCATCAAGATACATCTAAGGAGCTAAAATACATCTAAAAGAATTAGTCAGATCTAAAAAAAACTTAAACTACGAAACACAAATGCTAAAAGAAATAACATTTGAAAACAAAATGAAAGAACAATCCAAATAACTAAAAATCAAAGCTATCCTGATCTCATGCTCTATAATGCTCCTTGAGTCACGATAATCAAGAATCCATGTTATCTATATAAAGTATCAGCTCATCAAAAAGAGCATCCATTGCACCACGAAACTCTAACATCTCAAAAGAAATATGAGATGCTATCCTCAACGAGATAGTCATAAGATCAGTCTGTAGGATGTCCATCGATGGTAGAGCCTCAACAACAGATGATCGTGGGCCAGGCAGATGAACACTCGAGTTGGCCTCAGACGAAACCTCACCCATTGCTTCCTCATATACCTCAAGGGAAACATCAAGAGTAGGTGGCGCATCCAGTACTTCCCCCTCCTCCAATCTATACCATACTCCTTCTACACGAACAAACTTACACAACTTAAATATGCCGATGTTGATTTGAGTATAATGAATCTTATCTACTGAGGGCTTAGAATCAATGATAACTCCTGCTGACTAGATGATCCTACTTAAAAGACTTGGAAAGTAGAAGTTCTTGCTTGGTTTTTGCATCTTCACCACCTCCCTAATGGATGTGATGATAAAATCAACCAATGGGAGTCCCAAAACAAATCATAACCTATGCAGCATCTTATACAATATGTAGGCATCACTAAGCCTAACCTCATTTAATCCACTCACCCTCATGACTATATTAGAGCTCAAAATTGCAACTATCTACTCCTTTACTACTAAAGTTTTAACAGAATATGGACAATTGTTTTTCTTAATTAAACCTAAGGCAATAGTAACATTAGCAAAGGAATTGAGATCCGAAGAAATAGAATCTCTATTAACTGAGTTTTGTGCCCTAACATACACATCCCTTTCATCTGGTAAATTCAAAAATGTAGAAAGAAAAGCTCTTGTAAGATGAATATGGGTACCTCTCACGAAACTACAGATTTCTTTCAAATATGCTTCATCCTTCTCCTCTTTATTTACAAAAAATTCACAAACCAAATCCGGGTAACATAGTCTCGAAAAGCTAATGATGGGCTCCCAACCTAAGGTGTAAAAAGCACTTAAAACATCAAATTTTGCCTCTAAGTCTGAATGAATAAAGCACTCATAAATAAATTTATTGGTTCGGTATGATTCAAACCAATTCGAATCTTCCTTTGAAGTGAATCAAGCCTGATTAAATGCTAGCTTTTTTTGCATGGCTGTCTGAAAGCAATCCTATGCGCTATTAGATAAAAAACTATGCAATAAAGGCACCTAAATAAGTCACAAAATACAAACAAATCTAGAAAATTCATTTGTTGAATTTCTAAAGAATATTCATTTTATCGAAAAATTTCCTCAATTTTAGAAAAAAGAGTTAGGCTATAAAATTGATATCATCATAAAGCTTATGAATTTAGCACACAATGATACTAATTGCTAATTGAATGGAAGCATAACACTCAAGAGAAATGAAAAATTTTACCTCCAGATATTAACAATGAATCTAAAGAACTTTCTAGATTTTTGGAGCAATTTGAGTGAGCTTTTGAGTAATTTGATGGTATAAACTTGTAGAAGATGAAAATTGTGACATAATGACACTAAGAACACTCATTTTGGTAGAAGACTGAGAAAGATATAGAGATTTTGGAGAAAAAGATGCATGGTGGTGCTAAAGAAGAAGAAGAGGGGGTCTGTAAAATTTGATCCAAAACGTTGAGGTTTTAATGCCTTCTTCAAAGAAATATGATGTTTTGGGGAGCCTACCGTATTAGGGTCACTGTATTGGTCCTTAAGCTACATACTAATACGTGGGTCAACAAGGGTATATGGGGTTCAAGCCAGACTCATGTATACGTCCTATTGATTTCTTTTCTCTTGATCTTTAACCTTATTTTACACCAAAATTCTTCTCAATCCTTATCCTAGGAAAATACAATGGATTATTCGTCAAATTGCCTTAGAATTGAAAACTAAAAAACTTAAAAATCAAATCAAACATATACAAAAAACTAAGGAAATCACACTAAATATAAATAAAAAAACTTAAAATCCTTCAAACATTAAAATTAAAATTTTCCACAAAAAATAAAATAAAGAAACACATAATTATCTATCTAAAAACGATAATGCCTAGTTCAAAAAAGATGGAAAAATGAAAGAGTCTCATTAGACTCTTCAACTGAACTAGGAATGTACAACTTCGCTCTTTACCCATTCACCTTGAAAGTTAAGTGACCATTAGTTACCTCGATAGCAGCAAATGGAAAAACTTTGGTCATATTATAAGGTCATGTCTATCTTGATCTCAACGTCCTTGGAAACAACTTTAATCTCGAATTGTATAAAAAGACCTTATCAATAATCTTGATTTCTATTTGAATTATGTTCTTATCATGTCATCTCTTGATTCTCTCTTTATACAATTTAGAGTTTTCATAAACATCGAGACGAAACTCATCCAACTCATTCAATAGCAGAAGTATTTCTTCACCCATTTTCCTCAATTCAAAATTCAGAAAATTAATAGCCCAATAAGCACGATTTTCCAATTCATTAGGTAAATGACAAGCTTTTTCATATACTAACATATATAGAGACATTCATGTAGGTGTCTTGAAAGTAATTCAATAAGCCCACAAAGCACCATCCAACTTGAGTGGCCAATCCTATCTTGATTAGTTAATAGTCTTTTTCAACATTCTCTTAATTTCTTGATTTGAAATTTTAACTTGATCACTAGTTTTAGGATGATAAAGTGTAGCAACTTTATAGGTAATACCATATATAATTGATTGCAGTTGGCCACATACAAAATTAGCTCAAATTAATCTATCATTTATGCATATTTTAACAATTTAATTCGAGACCAACATTCGACAAACGTACCGATCGAATCAAGTAATAAAGTGGAGTATATTTAAGACTCCGAGTATCGATCCCACGAGGAAGTTTATAGGTTGTAAGTACTAGGTCAATCGAATTACAATTATCTAAAGGACACTCAACTTTATGATTGGAGAAATAAATAACTAAAATCTAATTTAAAAATCCTAGAAAAATTCCAATATATTGTAAAAGAGCTAAAGATTGCTTTTCCTAAATTATTCATTAAGCTTTAGTAGTTGATGATTTAATTGATGGATTAGTGATGCTTAATATAAGGTCTTCTCTAAATTAAGGCATCGCTATGGTTATGACACTGACTTATCTTTATTGGTCATATCCTGGGGTTTGTTTATGCCTCAAACTTAAGTAACAGGCTTATAGCTTAGGAATTCTAGTCTTAAATTATCCTAATCTAAGACTAGTATCCTCATGATTAACCAATCTTTAGTTAGTTCATTGATTTAAACCACGCTATTTATTGACTTTTCTAATAACCTAAGTAGAGATTGTCAGATCCTAGATTATCTAAAGGTAATATCATAAGTGATTAATTCAGGACAAGCATTAAGCATTCAAATAAATAAAGACTAATTCACTAATGATACATTAATCATTAATTAATACAATTAATAATTCATAAACACATTCAACATGATAACTCAACTGAAATTAAATATTAAACACAACAATTAACTAAAGCTAACAAGATAAATAATTTAAACAACATAAACTTTGATTAATTAAAATAATACCATAATACATAAGATCAAAGTTTAGAAATCACCAAAGATGGATCTGAAATGATTAACTAACTCTAATCCATATGATTACAGCTTTTGGACTCACAAAAACAACCGGCAAACTTAATTACAAAAGATTGAAACTAAAAACAACCTAAAAACTACTTGAATCTTAAAAACTAAAGAAAACTAAAGTTTTGAACTCCTAAATCTGATGCTTAGATCATTTGGAGAGGCCCTCTATTTATAGGGTTGGATCTACTACAAGTGGAGGACGAAGATACGTCGCAATTGTTGAAAAATTTGTTGAGAAAACGTTGTGGTCTCCACTGATCTACAATGCCGCCATTATAGGATGAAGAGCCTGCAGTTAGCCTACAAAATCTAACTTCTTCAATGATGATCTATAGTCCTTCAATGGTGGACTGCAAAGGGTGCCGTTATAGATCTGTTTTCATAATCTTCTTGCATCCTTTTGTACATTTTTTCAAATCATCAGATCAACGTACAAATTAAACATTTCTAAACATTAATAAAACATTTAAGCACTGAAATATGGGTAAATTGAAAAGAAATAACAACTAAAAGCTCTATGAATTTTCCCCCTAACAACTAGTAAATGATAATGTAGCCTTAAAGAAGGAAATTGAGTCCCCTTAAAGAGTCACTAGAAAAATTTACTAAGGAAAATGAGAAATTAGAAATAATGCTAAGTGCTTAAAAAGTAGGAAATGATAAATATGGTTTAGCCTATAGTAATGAAAATGAAGCTTCTACTAGCAAAACAATTTTTTTTAAAGGGAAAGCACTTAGAAGATTAATGTAAAGCTAGGATAATTACACAAAATTCTTCTGCAAGTAGACCATAGGCTAAGCATTATGCATACATGTATACCCCAATACCTAAGAGTTTCCTTCAACATCAATTTAATGATAGAAGAATTTTATGTCAACCTAGGCAAAATTTTCAACAAAGGTTTCGTAATAGTTTTATGCCTACAATATTGCATATAGCACTGACACTCCATTGTTGTGTTTATGCTGTGGTTATCATAGACATGTATCACGTTTTTATTATGATAAAATTAGAGATGTTTGACCAAGAGTTAGAGACAAGTATACTATTAACATTTAAGGACCCAAGATGATGTGGGTATCTAAATCTACATGATGTTCTTATTTTATAGGTTACCAAGAGGAGAAATAAATGGTATGTGAATAGTAAATGTTTATGACACATGACTGGTTACCTGTAGCAATTCATCATTTTTAAAAGTAAGGATGAAGGATTCATTACTTTTGGAGACAATGCTAATGGTGAGGTAATTGGCATTGGAAAAGTTGATAAGAACAAATTTCCCATAATTTATATTGTTTTACTTGTTGATGGTTTGAACCATAACCTTTTAAGTGTTAGTTAATTATGTGCTAAGAATTTATAAAGTATGCTTTAAAGATAATAAATAATGTAAATGATGGTAGTAATGTTTTCTTAAGAAAAAGAGAAGGTAATATTTATGTTGTTGAGTTAGATGACAATAAATTTAATAATAGGTGTTTAATTTTCTAGAACAAAAGCACATGGATTTGGTATAGAAGGCTTAGACACGCTAGCATGGATTTATTGTCTAATCTCAATTCCAAGCAAATCATTAATGGGCTTCCAAGCATAAGGTATAAAAAGGACAAGATATATAGAGCATGTTAAATGGGAAAATTAGTAAGGAGTTCATTTCTAAGCAAGATATCAGTAACAACTTCTAAACCGCTTGAACTTTTACATATGGATTTGTTTGGTCCTCTTAAAGTAACTAGTTTAGGTGATAACGCATATCCATTTTTTTTTGATGATTTAGTAAAGTTACATAGATGATGTTTTTAAGTAATAAGGATGAATGTTTTAAATCATTCACGAGTTTTGCTAAGAAAATCCAAAATGAAAAAGGCTTGTCCATTGCATCTATTAGAAGTGATAATGATAGAAAATTTTATAATAAATTGTTTGAATCTTTTTGTGATGATTATGAGATTTTGCATAACGTTTCGACCTTTAAGACTCCTAAAACAATTGTATAATAGAAAGGAAAAATAGAGCCTTACAAGAAATAGTTTGGACATGAATTACTTAAGTATTTTTGGGCTGAAGCCGTAGCATGTGCACGTCATATAATTAATAGAGTTAGCATTAGGCATAAAATGGATAAAACCTTTTATGAAATTTAAAGAGGTAAGAAACTAAAAATTAGTCATTTTAGATTCTTTAGTTATAAGTTTTATATTTTGGAAACTAAGGAAAATTTAGGGAAATTTGATTCTAAAATCTATGAAAGCATATTTTTAGGTTATTTTTTGATTAGTAAGGCATATAAGGTGTTTAATAAAAGAACTCATATTGTAGAAGAGTATATGTATGTTGTTTTTTTTATAACATTAACACTTTTAAAGTGAGAAAACTCTTAAAGATAATGATGCAATTTTTTTAAAAGAGTTGGAAAAGTTATCGATTAAAGAAAAAGATGATGGAAAAACCTCATGAGATCTAAACGTTGAATCAAGGGAAGAAATAAATGATGAAGAGCTACTAAGAGATTGGAGATACAAAAAGACTCATCCTCCTAACCAAAATAATAGGTGATATTCAACAAGGGAACTCTCATTTGTTAGGCCTTGGTTTTAATGTGTTTTCATATGAATTTAATCTAATTTTAAGGCACATTGATTCCAATTTAATGTTAAAGTGCTTAATTATATTTATAAATATTATACAATGTAGATGGAAGCCGATTCTCTAAGAAAATATGAGATTATATAGAAAAAAGTCTGAAAATTAGACTAAACGGTAACACCAACAAGCCCGCCGTTTTACTCTCAAAGATAGAGACTTAAATGGTGCCTACATAGACCATCGTTGTACTATTCTTCAAGTGTCATTTTAGTAGCTGCAGAGATATTTTTAGCTGCAACTTACTCCTCCACTTCTTGCAACTTGTCCAACTTGTTCCTACTTACAGCTAACATATATAAGAAACCTTAGAGATCATTTTTGCAGAAGTTAGGAGGGATTTGAAGGGAGAATTCATATTAACATCATATTCTCTTCTTCTTTCCTTAGTTTTTAGGTTTTTCTTTTATTTTTCTTTTCCAACCTTTGTAAATTATAATTTCATGTTGTTTTAAGGATCCTCGGGAGTTGTTTAAGGTGATCGAAGGTTGCCTAACATGTTGTATCATCATTTGGTGAAATCAAAACCCTTCTTTCCCTTATTTCATCTCTTTTGTTCATATTTATATAAGACCATAGGTTGTTTGGTTTTAAACTAATTTTCTTTTTTATGTATGATGTTTTAAGCTATATTCTAGCTAAAGACAGGTCTTGAATGTCTTGAGTGAGTTTATAACACATGATTGGATGATAATCTTTGTTTATTTGAGATTATAATTCTTATTTTGAGTTGGTCGCTTAGAATATGATTTAAGATGGTTAAAGATCCAACAATCTCTACTTTAATCATTGAAAAATTCAGTAAATAACATGGTTTTATTCAAGGATCTAAGAAATCTACCTTGATTATCATGAGGGAACTAATCTTGAATATGGTCTTTAAGATTAGAACTTCTGAAACTTTAAGCCTAATTCTTAGACTTGTGAGTGGACTGAACCATAAACTAAGAGTGTTAGAGAAAAGACAATGACTTAACCATAGAAATGTCTTGATTTACTGAAGGCCCTAGATTAGTCATTGTAATCCAATTTAGAACTCAATTAATAATTTGAAGCCTAATCCTAAGCTAAGTAACCATTTAAGTAATGTTTAAGCAATTTGGAATCGATAACATTGATAGGAAAGTTTTTACGTGTTTTCAGTTTAATTGAATCAACTAGCCCTTTAGTTTCAAAGCCTTGAGTTCATTTAGATAATATTAATCTTATTGTATTAGTAGTCATACAACCAGTTATCTGTGGGTTCGACATTTGGAGTCTTAAATGTGCTCAAATTTATTTCTTGCGACTAGTACACTGTCGTGAAGTTGGTTTGAATTTGAATTTGAATTTCATGGGAATTTAATGATTTATTGAATTAAATTAGTGATATCAAACTAATATAGCAAGTTTTTGGCACCGTTGCTAGGGAATTGTATGATATTAGGAAAATATTAGTGTCAATTACTCTAGGGTGTATATATTGTTTATATTATGTGTTTTGCTTTTTCTTACTTTTTTTATGTTCTTTGTTTCCGTGTTTCTTTTTGGTGTTGTTTGTATGTTAAAGCATATTTTAGTTCATAGTTTCTAGTCATTGCAAAGATGTGGGGGCAATAAGATCATTGGCAAGATCGCTGATGGTATGAGCCAAAAGAAGTAGGTAGTTGAGTGAACCACAATGTATGTCATCAATCATACACTTTTCCTTTTTAATCTTACCCTGAAACTACACAGCATCATTCATCTCATAATGAATCATATTTTGCTCCTTGTTAGTCAAGCCATTTTCAGAGTTATCCTAAATCAAATTATAGGCCACCATATGAACCTTCTTATGATCATGAGTTTAGAATTGCAACATTAACTAAAATAAAGGATTTAATGAGGGAGCTCAGGAAAATGCACTCACTTGTGCAAGAAAGTGGGGTTAAGGACAAAGTTCTTTTAGAAATGCAATTAGAGTCCCCAAATGGAACATTTAGCAAAATCAATTAGACAATATTCTTCATATCAGTTCAATGAGTCCCCTAACATTAGAGCCAAATAAGTCAACTCTTTTGAATATACATAATGTTAATCAATAGTTTTCAATTCCTTTTAAGCATAATGATGTTGAAAGTTTTTTTTTTTTTGCATTAATGATAAAAAAGTTCTCAAAACTAATGAAAGTTTAGGTGCACCCTTAAATGGGTCTATGGTTGAATTAGATATTGTTAATGAAGAACATGTCTATGACTTAGAAAACCATGACTCAAATCTAATGAAAGTTTAGGTGCACCATTAAATGAGTCTATGGTTGAATTAGATTTTGTTAGTAAAGAAATGTTCATGAATGAGAAAACCATAAATCAATGGCTTTTAAGTTTCAATAAGTTGATATGTATATTATTGATGACTTGAATGAAGATGAAAGGGAATGTGAAATTGAATCAAAGGAGTTGCATAAAAGAAGTAATGATATGGTTAGTCAAAATGGTGAATTGATGGATGTTGAAGTATCATTGAGTGGATTGATTTTCTAGGTGTGTCTCCTTTTAATCCTAGGCTAAAGGTGGTCATGCTTACATATTTACCATGGTACTTTGTTCAAGGTAAGGGTTTTGCCTTATTTGTTTTCAAAGGTAGGACTTGTGATGCTTTTGAACACCTAATTAAAGGAGGAAGAACCTATTGGAATTTAGCTTTCCCATCTCTAAAGCATAAAAGTAATCAACTAGATGGTGAGCTAAACTTTAGATTAAAAATTCCATAACCTTAAGTTCCAACCAAAAGACCTTAAAGAAGTACTTGTTGGGAGGTAACCCATCCATAGTAGTATGTTTTAATGTCGTTAGTGTGTTTTCTTTTGTTTTGTGCTCCTTGTTATTCTTTAATCACATTTCCTTTATGGAGTATAGCTACTTTTATTTGGTTTCTAGTGCTTTGATTATATTTTATTGGATTTATAGGTATTTGATAGCGGTCAAATTGATATGATTTTCATGGTTAATTTTTTGAATATGACCCCTAATTCAGTGTTTAATTGTTTAATTGATGCCTTATAATGTTTGATTTGTACAATGGAGCTTAATGATGCAGATTGGACCAAAACATCAAGAACACCTCTTGATTCTATCCATTAATGGCACCATGAGAGGGTGTCCTTGTCTAATGATCAAGGGGCCGTTATAGTGTCCATGTTTCGAGGTATAATGGCACCTTGAGAAGGTACCGTTGCAGGGTGTCGTTGTACTCCAAGTCAACAATTTCAGGTCCAAATCTTAAGAATTTCAAACATGGCATGATCTTCATTAATTCCCTTGTCTCCTAGCATGTGAGGGGAGTCTCCAAAGCTTGAATACAGTCAAGAAAACACAGAACACAATTACACAACCCAGAGACTTCAGATCTAACTCCTAGTTTGAGAAGCTCTTGCTTCTCTCTTACCTTTTCTTTGATAGTTTAGGCTTCAAACACTTGTAATTCAAGTTTTAGATTGTATTTTGAGTTGCTGTTTTTTGGAGATTAAAGTTAAGACTTACATATGAGTTTTTAAATCATCATAGGGGGTTTTCTAACTCAGATCATTATCTATTTTCTCTTGTTTTTCGGATTGAATCAAAGTTCATGTTCTTATGTGTATATCCTTGCATATTCTTTGATTTTCTTGCTAGATCTTGTGGATTAAAGGCTGTGATGATGTCCAGATCAATTTAAGAGGTTGAAGGCTTGTTCAAAAGGATTCTAACATGTTTTGTAACTTCTAAACTATTTATTTAGCCTATATTTATAGATTTATCAAAGTATGTGACTTAAGATGCATGGTATGTATGCTTTGATAATCATGTGTGTTTAAATCCATTTTCCAGCTTTGGATTTGTGTTTTAATGTTTTAGGAGAGTCTGAATGCATGTTATAAGGTTTGATTTTGTTTATTGAAGCTCTTAAAGTTCTAAT
>JAOXYD010112305.1:0-11430 GCA_028565735.1 Pinacopodium congolense
TTTATTACTTTTGCGATAGGTGCACTTGCCTTAAAAGTACGTTGGTTTCAAAAGTAAAAATCATTTCGAACGTCCGTCAATTTTAAAGTCACCTAACCAACGCATCACTTAACTACCCAATATTTTAAGGCAACGATGAGCCTTTCCAAGCTCTTGTGAAAGGTAAAAAGTAACCTTAATCTTTATATGGCTAAGAGAAGCCTTGAAACACTTAACTAACTTGACAAATCAAATACCCCATTTTTACTAACTAAAGACGCATATAAATGTGTTTCGCTGAAAACACAATGAAATTAAGGGCTCCAATCCTTTCATTAATTGAATGATTGATCAATAACATAAATGAAAGCTTACAAAATCTTATTATATCATATTTGATGCATATAAAACCTTATACAAAAATGAAACGCAATCTGAAATGCTCACTTAATCTAAATATGGACAGATTTGATAGACAAGAAAACTAATACTTCCAATCTTCGTTAATCCTATTTCGTTTCTTGGTAATTTAACGAACTTAGGTAATATGACTAAAGCTTAAGAAGTTCAATCTTAAAATCAATTTAAAGAACTAAGACCATCATAATTAACCAATATTTTGTGTTTCACTAATTTAAAATGTGTTGATTACTAATTTTTTCAATAACTATGGTAGCTTTCTTGGATCCCTAATTATCAAATAGTCTATTTTAGTTGACCAATCTAAAACAGATGATTAATCACTCATGTAAAAAATGATTCATGAATAATTTAAAAATATAATTTAATTAAATCATCTACTCATCGATCATTATCTATTAAATAAATTAGCCACATATAGTAATTAATAAACACAAATATTTAATCATAAAGCACATATTTATTGGTACCAAAAAATATTTAAGAATATAAATGAAATTAATTTTTTAGCATATGCCTAAAAATGATTCCAAACTGAAATTTAATCTCCATCTAAGTTGATCCACTCTTTGAAACCTTCAAAAGTAACTTGAATACCTAATATAATAAATTAAAAGAAAATATACACAGAAAATATAAAATATAAAATTTGTACTAAAATTTTGCCAAAAGTCTCTCCAAAACTTGGCTTACTATTTATCTATGACAAACAATGTTAAAATTCTTTAAATTCATTTTGATGCCAACATCCAACTAGTATCTATCGACCATTCCAATATATCGGTCGATTAATCACTAGTCAACTAATACATAAAACTGGTTGATTAGTTTAGTGAATTTTAGCACATTAGTAGACTAATCAAATCCTTTGATTGACCAGTGACTGATCAACCACCACTAATCGATCAGTCCCTGAACAAACTAGTTTTTAGCACTTCAAAACATATTCGAACACCCAAATCAACCCAATATATTTCCTAACACTTCCAAACACTGTCTTTTTAACATTTAACACATCACAACACGTTTTCAAATACATTATCATACAACCTTTAACACATTCAACCACTCTAACAAAATCACACATCTGAACCTCTTTTTCACATAAGTCTTAACATATTCACACATATTCCCTCTTTTTTTTTAAAGCTCATCCTAACATTTTTCAATATTCACAAATACGTTAACACAGACACATCACACCAATTCCCCAAAAGTAGTTTAGTACAATAAGAGGATCTTTTAAAAACCATTCACACATAATTATTCTTGATTATGCATCCTATATGAAAAATCACTAATCATGAATGCAAGATGCATGATGTGAGCCCTTTCAACAAATTGAAAAGAACAATATGAAACTTGTTAATAAGAATACAAACCAAAATCTATTCACTTTTACTATCTTGGAACTTGTTCTGTCACCCATTAACTTGATATCCAACTAAACATGACTTTTGCTCCAACAGTCCTACTTCCATCAACTTAACCTTCATCTTGTACCATTTGTGCTACAAATCATATTTCTCGACACCTTTTCCTTTTAAAACATAATTTATCTTTGATCATATCTTTTCAACACATTAAGCATAACAAAGACATTAGTAGTAATTTTTGTCAACATTAAAACATAGGCAGAACCACCATTAGTTCAACAATCTCCATCTTTTAGATGATGAAAAAATCATTTAATATTAGGAAAACATAACAACCAAAACCACATTCACATAAACATAATAATTATATCCACAAACAAATAAAAACTCATTTTCAAATCAAAAACTTCTGCCCTAATATCACACAATTCTACCCCTTTTTAGAATCATCAAAAGATTCATGTACTCAAAAAATATAATAATTCAAAACTAATCAGCCTTTCCTAATACTTCTCATTAACTTTAAATTTTTCTCTCCCCCCCCCCTTTTATGATATCATATCATAACTCAAATTCGTAAATATCATCAATGCTCTATTCTAAATTAAAAATATCCTTAAAATCCCAAGACAATAATGCCAAAAAAATTCAAACTTGTCATATAAAACTCATTTTAAAATGTGTAAAACCTAAAAAAAATATCCAATTTGTTCCAATCTTGATTACAATTTATTTAAAACCACTTATATGTTATTCAAAAACACTCCACCTTTATAATAACAAAAGCAACAAGACAAGCATATTTAAAACATAATTATCACAATTATTACATAGTTAAACTTATCCAAAAATCAACACTATCAAATTACTTACTCAAGCTAAGTTAATAAAAATTTAAAAAACTATAATATTATAAAATCAATATAGTAAATAAAAATATTACAAACTCAAATATCATAATTAGAAATATCACAAGCTTGAATGTTACCAAAATCCATGACTCCCTAGTGGGTCTACCTAACTAACTTTACTAACTATATTGTAAGGCAAGTAAAGATCGATCCCATAGAGAATTGATTTTTTTTATTGTTCCTAATGTTATACAAAATAAAAAGAAAACAAATCAAAACCCTAGATGTAAAGGAACTGAAAGAAATGAAAAGTCAATTAATGAAACTAAAGCGAAAAAAACAAGAAAACAAACTATCAAAATGGAAAGCTATGCGAAAGATAAGTTTCAGATTCATGAATTACAACTGATCATAGAAAATATCAAGATTTTGTTATTCTTAAAAAGGTAGCCTATAGACATAAACAAGCTCTTGCATCTTAAGTTACTCCAATTTTAGCAAATCCTATACGATAAAAAACTTACCCTTAACTATACGACAACCTAGAACAAGCTCTCTAGATTTAGTGCTGCGATAATATTCAGAACTAGGGAACAACTAACTAAGGCCATGATCTCACAAGCTCAGATCATGTAGCCTTAAAAATTGGAATTCTAGATTAATTGATTACGTTTACTTGCAAAATTAATTAACCTATCGCCACTTATGAATTTTGCTAATGATAAGGTTTGCATACTTAGAATAATCATGTGAGCATGCATTGAACATAACACATATATATGTGCATGATTGGGTACTTATGTGCTTAAACAAGTTAGTAATGTTTACATATGTGTGTATTACATGATTTAGAAGCACAAAGGGACCAACATTATCCACACAATGCCGTCATATCAAGACAATAGCTATCTAGAGCCGACAGTGAGCTAACCTAGATGTTTACTCATTATATTTGAATTGATTTTCATGAACTATTAGATATGGAACTATTACTTATATGATTACGATGATTACAGACCAATCAAATGTCCGAGGAGTTTGATATTCGGCCCTATATTGGAATTGTTTACAAATTGAATGTGAATATGAAAAAATGTGTTCTCAACTATATGTTTAATGCTGGACTGAGATCCAAAGAATGTGCTATATGACTATTCCTACTGAATGAGAATTATTGATAGCACAATATGTGACTTGATGCATTTTCATTACATTGATATGCATGATCAGATAAAGGAGTTATGACAGGAGTGACCAACGTGAAAAGAGCTTAAAGCTCAGAAATGTGCACACAGAGCCACAGGCTCAACGATTAATGAACCTGATATCCACAATTGATACATAACAATATCTGAAATGAGCCCGGTATCCACAATCAATATGAGACAGTTAAATTAGGTGCTCGATCATAACAAAAGAAAAAGAAAAGTAGAGTCTCATGTGCATTGTGTATTTATATTACATGTATCATATGATTCATTTTGAATGATGAACTTGAACTAATACACTGTTATGTTATTATTGTGTTGTGACACTATTATATACGTGTTGATGAGATAAATGATTGAGGTGAATAATATGATATTCTTGAGAATTTTGGTTGCATAATCGTAAATTTGTGTTTTGATTTGAGTGAGTACATCGATGATAGTCACTCACTGAGTTTGTAAAACTCATCAAAATTGCAAATATTGCTTTTCAGATATTGAGGAGACTTAGTTTCTAAGGCAATTTATTAAAAATTTTAGTTTTTTCACTTTTGGATTTGAGAATGGCTCAAAGGTCTGGTCAGCTAATACCTGTGAAATTTAGATAGAATGTGTTTGTTTAGTTTCTCATTTCATGTAGTACATGTTTTATAAAATAATAAATATTCAGATGTTTTGGATTATAAAGATATATGGATGATGAGATATAATGCTTTGTAAAAAATATTTTTTTAATGAAATGAGAAAGGTAGATTATTTGTGTTCTATGATGCCATAATTATGATTATGATTGCTCTAACATGCCATTCTCATAGGGATATTCTTGAATATCCTCTGGATGTTTGGGTATATATTCTATGGTAATGGAATGTTACAACCTCCTTCTTAACAATTTCTTATATGTTTATATTTAACCTTCTCTGTCTCTCCCTCATTGTTTTACATCTTTCTTCTAATTTAATCTGATGTATCACCACATTGGAGCTAATGCCCCTAATATCATAAATTTGTCACCTTATGGCTCTCATCCTCTTCTTAATGGTTTTTACAACTTTCTCTTCTTACTCAAAATCCAATTGGTTGGAAATGATGATGGGTAGAGTGTAGTCCTTACTTAGAAATATGTATCTCAGGTGAGAAGGTAAGGGTTTTAGTTCTAAAGCGGATGGCTTTACAATGGAGGGTGGTGTGGTTGCATCTGTTCTCTCTATCCTCTACTACTTAAATTCCTCACATAATTCCTCTTCACTCACACTCTCATCCCTATTTACTTCAATAACTTCATTAACTTCCTCTTTAAGTTCCTTTATACACTCATATACAACATCAATCTTTATACATGCATTACCATCCATCGACTTCTTCAAAGATTTAGTCATGTTAAATTTAACTTACTCATCACCAATTCTCAAAACCAATTTCCTTTCATGCACATTAGCTAATACCGTAATTTAATTTTAGTTGTAGCTTGTTGAATAGGAATATAAGATAAAAGGTCTATTAATTTTAAAAGAATATGTTTTCATAATTTCAATTGTTGCTGCTTGTCTTGTGGATTGTCTTGTATTTCCTGACTAGTTCTAGAAATGTCAAATGATTTTTGAGGTTGAATAATTGAAAGTGGTTGATGTATAGCAGATATTTCAGTAAGTTGAGGAGTGTTATAAGTACCAATTTTTACAATATTACTGAATAATAAATCTAAATAAATGCGATCAGGACATTTAAATTCAATACTATGAGCTGAATTGGTTAAAGTATAACTAATACTATATGTAATAGAAAATGGGTATTGTCCTGGTTTCATAAGATTTGCTTCTTGAAATTTATACGCTATAGTAATGGCTTTGTTTAGATTATGAGAGATTAGTGGATGATTAAGTTTTAAACAAGTATTAAATTTGATTTTCTTATATGCAAGATTACTATTCATAATAGCCATAGCTTGATTATTTGGATTAGTCATTCGTTCATCTAGGATTGCTAATCGAATAAGAGAGATGATTCCTTCTTGATATGTTGATTGAATTAATATATGGATGGTAGATAAATGTATATATCCTATTTTATGCCTGTGTTCTTTTTTTTTTTATGTTTTGTAGATGTCTAGAGATTTGATTTTCATCGATGAGGTTGATATGAAAACTACCTTGACATTGTTCAATTTGAATAGGATTTTTAGATAAAATTTTACCATAATAGATAAGATTTTTTCTATTAAATAGTTTTTTTAATTTTGAAGGAATTTTGATATCTTGTCCATCTTTTAAATCTAATTGAGCTTTTGCTATATGTTCAAGTTTGTCATAAGAGATAATTGCATCAAAATGAAAAAATCCATTATTTTCTTTTACTTGTAAATTATCTAATTCAAGGATATCTAAAGGAGTAGTCATTAATTATCAAAGATTTATTTAATTAAATTATCTACTAAAAAGGATTGATGAGCTTTGATATAACGTTTATGAAATTGTTGTTTTGTTTTATGAATAGAATGTATCATATTTTGAGCTTCAGTAATACGCATTTGGAAAAATTCTGCTGAATGATTTAATTGTCGATTATGTGACTGATTATAATAATTTCGATATACTGAAAGTTTATAATAGAGATTATGCTGAAGATGTTTTAGAATTCGGAGAGGATTGAAATATGATTGATATTCTATAAAGGTAGTTGATGAATTAAAAGCTGCTGAAGAGGATGATGCCATTTAATCTTGAGAGTTAAGAGATTATGGAGGAGGAGCCGATGGAGGATCAAAAATATCTATTGCTCGAATAGCATTAATCATGTATTAGAATAAGAGAATTTCTTTTTGAAATGTTTAAGGTTCTTCTAATTCTTGTTCTAATTCATAAAATTCATTAATACTATCATGTAATTCTTGAATACATATTTGTCGTTGTTGTCTATCTGAATATTCAATTACTTCAAGATGATAGATAACTCTGTTTATATGATGTTCAATGTCTGTCATGCTGAAAGATTAGCTAATTGAGAAGAATAAAGTTTAATTCGTTAAGATATTTAAGTTAATTGAACTGCTAAAGTATTTATACATTGTTGAATAAAGAATTGTTGATGAGGAATAAGATAAAATTCTTGTAAATGATGAGTTTGTAAAATAATTTGAAATCTAAAAATTTGTTTTTGTCAATATTTTTTATTATTCTTTAAATTCTTTAATTTTTTTAAAAAAATTTTACAAGCAAACATTATAAATGAGTAAAATAATGCATAGTTGAGTCATGTTGTAAAATAGTAATTTCATCAGTTATTTGATTTAAAAAATATTCAATATGTTGAATTTGATTATTAAAGTTTGAAAAAGAGGATTCTAGGGTGAATGTTCAATTTCATGAATTTGAATATTTAATTGTAAAAAATAGTGATATAAAGATTCATCATAGGTAGAAATATTTTGATAAAAAAGTTTAAATTGATTACAAATAGGACAATGAATATTTGCCATGATTACAAAGGAGAGTACTGAAAATTTTGAAGAGCTACTTTAATAACTGGATTTAGATCTTGATGTTGGGGTTCGGTTCTAGTGTGATATTGAAGGTTCCATTTTGCTTTTTGGAGATAACAAGAGTAAAGTTGTTTTGATCTTTTTTCTTGGAAGGCTTTTGCTTCTAATTGTGCTTGATTGGGATGATTGTTTCTGACATAGTTGGGATAATAATGTTGGTGCTAGCTAGTATATTGATTTGTGTAATAGACTTCATCAAATGTATAATCTTGTACGAGTTCTTCGAGATGATAGATGTAACCTAAAAGCTTATTGCATTCGAAACAGAGGATTAACTTCTTAGCTTGAGGTAAGAATATGGAATTGATAATGTTCTATAAAGACATGAAAATAAATAAGAGATTTTTGCTTTAGTTATTAATATAAAGAAAAATATCTAATTGTTTGATGATAGACTGAATCGAATAAATGAGTTGTTTTTTTAGAGAAAGCTGTAAGATAATGTTTATATAATTCTTGTATAGTTTCTAAAGATAAACTAAAAGAGTTTAATAAGAGATAAATATCATCAAAAATAGGATTACATACTTCACATTTAGTATAATTAATGCATGTTGAACATAAACATGTAGGAATATTTAGACAATGATAAGCAAAAATCATAATTAAAAGAGATATGTAAGCGAAATAAAACAGAAATTTATGAGATATAATTCAAAAAATATGCTTGAATCATATTTATTCATGAAAATTATTGAATCATAGTTAGTATCAAAAATAATACTTATAGTAATAAAACTCATACCTGCTTTTGTGAGTAATGACTTGTTGTTTCCCTTCTTCGATGCCACCTTGGCTATTTACGGGATTTAAGTCGGTTCACAAGCAAGTTGCTTCAGAGTTTTAAGATTATAGTATTGGTGTTATTTAAGTAATGAAGGAATGAAATGCTTGAGTTATAGAAAGAGAAATTTATTTAGGATGAGAGAGAAGGATCATTGTTCCTGATGAAGAGAGAAGGATCATTATTCCTGATTAACTCAATGATCTTCCGCTTTACTGAAGGTTACATTATATAGCGAAAAAAAGGATTATGTAAAGGACAGTTCCTGTTCCAAAAAGAACAAGAAACACAAAGTAAGATTCTTTGACAATTGTCATAGCATCTTACTTTACAACCAAAAGCAATAATTTAACTTTGTACAATGCGCTACTTTTGGTGTTGTCTACTTAGTATGGTCTCCTTTCTACTTTTCATGATGAGATGCTTCCTTTATGTCATATCTTCTTCAACGAATGGTTCGACATCGTCAGAAGTGGGAGATACTGGTGGTAGTGGAGGAGTACTTTGTTCTTCACTACTGCAAAATTGACATTTTTGGGGTCAATAGGCTTGAAGATGATGGCATATTTGTTGTTTGATTTCTAGAGGAAGAAGGGCACAGATGCCATCTAGTTTAATGAGAGGTGCTTCAAATTGTTGTCTGAGGATGAGCGTATGATCAGGAATTGGAGTTTTAAAAGTCGAGATTTTCAAAATGTTGAAACCTCTAAAAGTAATGCGATATAGGGATCCTTTGGTGAGTTTTTGAATGCTTTGGAATATAGGGATCCTTTGGTGAGTTTTTGAATGCTTTGGAAAACACCTTTAAGATTGTTAAAATTAAAAGTTTTTATAAGATGGGAGGTAATTTCATAGGTAGGTGCTTTATCGACTGCAAGATTGTTTCCATTGCTGATTCCCATCTGAATGAATACGAATTTGGGAGTAATGATAGTTCCTTGAGAGTTAAAAAATGGATAATTGCTAAAAATTTTAAGGAATATTTCTCGATCCTTAGCAAACCAAGATTTATATCCCTTAATGGTGTTAGTGAAGGTGACTAGGAAATGGTGAAATATGTCAATGTTTGTGAAATAGATGGTATCTATGAGGCCTGTTTCAAATAACAGATATGCAGTGAGGGGATCTACTTCAGGTAGAATAATTACCTTTGGGCCGAGTTTAACTTGGTTAACTGGGTAAAATTGTTGAGGCTTAAGTTCGTTGGTCCATGTGTTGACGGTTTGAAAACATTCAAGGAATACTTCATAAGTGATACGAACAATTTCTTGTTCTAATGCTTTTGTTGGGACTGAATTGATCTGATCCATATTGACTGCTTTCTTTTTGCCAAGAGATCTGAGAGTTGCTAAAATACCAGGTTGTTGTAATGCTTCCTTGTAATTTGGTCAAAGTGACATAGTTTCTTGTTGGGCTGAGGTTTTTTATTGGCCTAGGCATTGGGTCTCAAGAATAGCTATTACTTTTTCGAGCTGACTAACTTCCTTTTGCATAGAAGATAGGTGTTTTTGGGTTTTTTGTATTTCTGTCTGTTTGTGGGATACTTTGGCTTTTAATTCTTGAATGGTATTCATAAATGCTTCCATTGTCGTGTAAGAGTATCTGAAAGAAAGTTGTTAGCAGATTTAATATATTAAATAGTATAATTGTATTGATGTAACTCAAGTTGCCATCTGATTAGACGTTCTTGATTATTACTTTTTATATTATATCTAGAAAAACCACATAAATATTGAGAATCATTTTGTATTTCAAAATGTATAGGTAATAAATCTATTTTCCATTTTCTAAAAGTTTTCAAACATGCTAAAGTTTCTTTTTCATAAATAGGATATTTTAATTCAGCAGAGTTAAAAGTGTCATTAATATATTTGCAAATTTTATACTTAGTTTGCTTCAAAGGAAGCTGAATGCTTGAATATATGCTTTGAGATTTGCTTGTATACTCATCAGAGATAGCAATGTCAAAAGTTTACTCAAAACATTATTAAACAAGAACAATTATTAAAGCAATTAAGCATAAAACTAAGAACATATCATTGGTATAATAAATACTTTTCATATCAAAAATTTAAACAAATTAAATAACATTATCACAATACTCGAGGTTTAGTTAATTATCTAAATCAGCAATATACAAAACATCAAATTAACAATCATTCCACACAAAATTCCGCACAAACATGAAAAATAGATCCATCCTCACCGAAATGGTATCAGAGCTAGTAAATTAAATAATGAATACCTCTGAAAAATTAGACAATTTAATAGAAAAACTTGAATTATTATCTCAGCATAATTTTGTCTAACACCATTATAGAACAACAAGATTTATTAATTGACAATATAAAAGCTCTCGAAAATAAAGTTATACAAATAGATCAAATTTTGGGAAATTTATACACAATATTTTATCAAACAAGAGATAAAGTATATGAAAAACTTAAACTTATTCAATCTTATATAGATGAAGTCACTACTGATAAAATAGATGTTTTAATACATATACAAAAATAATTATCTCAATTATCTGTCATTATAGATAATACAAAAGTGAAAGAAAAAACTACAACTACTTTAGAAATACCATGGAAAACATAGAACATATGATTAAAAATCAATTAGATGAAATAACTACATTATTTACAAAATTACAAGTAGATCAACCTCAAATAATACATCCAATAACACATAATGATGAAGTAATTTATAGTTATGATTCATATGATAATCAAATCTATACTGAAACAGCCCCCGAACCAAAAGATAAGCAAATTAAAAAAGATTCCACTACCATAGATCCCGAAGACATCCCTGAAACAAGTCATAAAAGATCTCGACAAACATGATATCAACAAGAATGGGAATTGGTGAGCTCGTCGTAAACTACCAAATAATAAAATTACCTAACTTACCTAACTAAGTAGCTAGGGCAAGTCAGGGTTGATCCCACAGAGAGTTAGAGTGAATTGCTATCTCTAATGTTGCTAAAAAGAAAACAAAACCCTTGTAAGCAACCAAAACTAAATACTAAAGATAATTGACGAAACAAAGACAAACAAAGAAGAAATACACAAGAAATATGAAAGTTGGGTGGAAGATATATAAGGAATTATAGACTTATAATCAATCCTCAAAATAGATAACTTGCAATTGGTGTAAGACGCTAGCCTATAGGTTCAAATAGGCTCTCAAACCCCTCAGTTCCACCATTTTTAGATAGGTCCTATACGATAGAAAACCTATCCCTAATCACGAGGCAACCTAGAATAAG
>JAOXYD010112316.1:0-11430 GCA_028565735.1 Pinacopodium congolense
TTTAAAAAAGCTCTTTTTTAAATGACAGTCAAACAGTCAACTGTCTTTTTAAAAAAGCTCTTCTCAGAAAAGCTCTAATAAGAAAACCTCTACTGAAATAAGCCCATCCAAACGGGCACTAAATCTCCAACGTTATAAATAATTAATCAATTATACTATTGTAAAATATGACCGTTGTTGATCTGATGCTTATGATCTTTCAACATTCTATCGACCGACCTTCATTATTCGATCGACCTATTAAGAGTCAATGGGCCAATACATTTCATTCTATTGACCGATACCTATTCAATTGATTGCATCATGTTCAAATGATAATGTTCAATCAAGGGAGGTTCCAATCTTAGTTTTCATAATAAAAAAACATAATTGTTACTAATGATTTAACTTTATACCGTGACATTCAAAGATATGTTTATTTCAAGATGATTCCATTTGGAAAACTTGAAGTTTGAAAGGTAAACAAGAAGTTAAAGGAAAAACAAGAGCTATGCAAGCTACAAGACCTTAGATAGATTGTTTTTAAAATGATTGTAAGTTTTACTTATTTTCTAATTTATCTAAGGGCTCAATTTTTATCATGCATTGCATATAGTTTTTAAACGATATATAAAGTTTCATAACATAGTTATTAAATCATTTTGATTATTCATATGGCCTCAAATTATATTTTAAATCTTTTTTAAAGTCTTATTCAATGTTTGTATAGTTAAGAATTGCTTTAGTAATTTTTTTTGCAATTTTAAAATTAAAATTCGTTTGATTAAACTCTTTTGTTGACGTACCTCAATTATGTCTATATTTGAATTATCATCGTTCAATCTGATTTTTTAGTACTCAAATCATTTTCTATTACTTAAAAATTATCTTACACATGTTTCCTAAGGTCTTAAGGGTACATTAGAAATTTATTTTAATTTTTGAAGCACTTAAAACATTGATTGAAGCTTTAAGAAGACAGATTACTCAAAGTTTTCTCTACCAGCTCTTTATTTCCTTTTTAGGATTAAATGTATCTTTTGGCTTCCAAATGGGTAGGGCTGTAATTTAAATTTCTAAAAACCCTTCCTAACCTTACATACAACATCTTTAAACAATTAAGTATTTTTTGAAGCCCTACAAGCAAGATTGAAAGACAAAAATCGTTCAAACCTCAAGGTGTTGCCTCTTTCTTCACTATTTGCCTTTATTCTTCACTATTTTGGTTTAATTTCATCCCTCTCCATCTTAATCTATTTTTATTTACATTAATTCATCATTTTCAGTTTTATTAAGCATTTAAAAGTTTGTTTGATCATAGTTTCTCATTTTAGGGTATTTAGTTTGATAGATTAGAGCTTAACTCACTCATAGCACAAAACTATTTCTGTTTATTCTATTTCTATTTATTCTGTTTTGAGTTTAAAATTAATTCTTGCATCTTAATCCACTTATAAAATTTTGAAATTATTTTTTTTCAGTTTATTTAAGTGTCCTAGATTCTTTTTAATGTTTTTAAATTTTTTGAAGACTATTTCATAGGTTTTAAGTCTTTTCTTCTCAGATACACCAAAATTGTCCATATTTTTCTATTCTTACTTTCAATGTAGTTATTGACATTTTAATCTATTTCTAAAATAGTGAGATGATTATTTTCTATTTACTTAAGTGTCCTATAGTTTTTTTTTAATATTTGCTTCAAATTTTGTGAAGATTATTTCTATTTTTTTAAAATTGTGTTCTAGATACAACTAAATTGTCTTTGATTTTCCTGCTCTTATACTAATCTCATTTTTGATTAATTAGATCAGTTTCTAGGTGTGCACAATTATTATGATTAGTTTTTTATTATCTCAAGATTATCCAAATATTTTTAGTTTGATTTTTAAGCACTTATATTCTCTGTTTAGGCTCTAAATTTGTATATTACTTTAAATTGTCCAGATTTCATGCACTAGCCTTAATTCATATATTTGAGCATTTAAATCTAAATTTCTTGTTTCCAAATTGTTGTTCTCTGTTTTTTTAAGTCCTTAGAAGGATTATTGATCATTTAATTGAATATTTAGTGGCTTATTTAATTATTTGGAAGCATTTGTTGTCATATTTATCAAAACTATCTAGATTTGGTTTATGTGATCTTTCATATTGTGATTTATCAATCATACACATTTTTAGTACATCAAATCTATCATATTAATTTTGTTTAGGCTTTCAATAGTGTCATTGATCATTCATATCATTTGTAAAAGCATTAGAGCCCTTAGTTTAATTGTTTTTTAAGTGAAACATATCCATAAATGTTCTTAGTTACTTGTAAAATGGTTATTTGAATTGTTAGGCTAATTAAGTGTGCTAAGACTCCTCTTTGCCATATAAAGATTGATCATAAGGTATCTCTTCACCTTAAACAAGAAGAATGTGTCTTTTATAGGCTTCTCTTTGCCTTAAAAGATATAGCTTGTAAAGGCTTCTCTTTCTTAGAAAAAGATTTGTCTTATAAAGGTTACTCTTCACCCTAGAAGAAGATTGTATTTGTTTTTAAGTTGTTAGTAAAGAACGATATCCAAAAAGTAGTTGAAGAGAAGATGTAACCTATCTTTGAGGTAAGTGAACTTCTATAAATCTTTATGTCTTTCTCTTCCCTTTTCTATTTATTTATTACTTGTTGTGTGTTTTGATTATTAATTTAACTCTTATCAATTTGGAATTCACTTTTGTGTATCTCATTGAATTGAATTGGCTTTGATTTTAAGTTTAAATTTGTTAAGAAAGTTTTTATTACTCAATTCACCCCCTTGAGTTCCTTTAGGGCTTACAAATAATATACTCAACTTAGAGATCAATCAGATGACTCAAAGTCTACTAAACCAAACATATAATCAAGGACACTCAATTATCCAATTCATACTAAACTTATTAATATGCATTTTTACTTAACCAAAACACATATTAAGAAGATGTTTTTACATTCACACCTATCAAAACATATATGTCTTCTTGATTATACTCCCATATGCATTTTCTAAGTCATGAATGCAAGTACGTATGTGTGGGCATCTTAAATAACCAAAATTGAATCGAGCAATACTTACAATAAAAATTACATAACAACCTATATTAAAAATAATTCATTTGTTCAAATGGTATGAGTCTTCATATATAGTCTTCATGAATTCTAATCAAGTTCCAAAACTTCTTTACCGAATACACTTAAAATTCTTCAAAAAACCTCTCTTTCGATACACAAACATAACATTAGTAATAAAGGTATTTTTTTCATCATAAAAATAAGGTAAAACCTCCCTTGGTTCAACAAGTACTTTCTTCTGGGGTGTAGTATTTGCAATTGGCATAGCATTGTAGTTCTTGGATGTTATTACTGTCATAGATAGGTATGGTATTCAAATGTTATGTTTTGACTTATTTGTATACTTATTAATGATATTGTAAAAGGCTTCCATATAGCTTACAGCCCCAGTGCAGTTATAGGTTTGTTTTAGATGACTTATAAACTAAAGAAACATTATATGTGCATGAAATACCAACGGATTGAATAGTTAAATCTAAAATCTAATAGTGTTACTCATTACTATTTGTTGCTTTGCTCTCTTAATGACTAGAAAATTTGGCACTGGATCTTTTTCTTTCTCATATTCGAATCACACTATTCAAAATCATCTAGCCTTCAATCTCAATTGTAATAATTTATAGGAATCTAGAAAAAAAGAGGAGATAAATGAATTACGTAAAGACATTATTAAAATGGTGGCTTTGTTTCATTAATTGACATTTATTTAAGTCAATTATTAATTATCTTTTTCTTTATTAGTTCCATGCTTTGTTTTGGATATTCCATTGGCTTTTATAATCCCAAGTGACCATGTTTATCTTTTTAAACTTTATTCAGTTTGCAGTTTCATGTTAAAAATTCTTAGAAGGACTTGATAGATGAACTTGAGGTTCAGGAAATTCTTACCTTTTTATTCTCAAGTTAAAACATTTAGACACTTGGATGATATTGTAAGAAAGATATACATTGATCTTTAATTTTTTGCAGTAAATTGTCAATTTTGAGTTCAAGATCTATTTTATGACAATTATAGATGTATATGTTTTTTTAGTTACCTTGATCGGTTTTCGTTTTTCTTTACTGCTAATTTAAAGTCACAGTTAGAGAAAGAATTAGTGCAACTTAGAGAAAGAATTAGTGCCACTGCTTATTTTTTCTCTACTATTATGCTTTTTATTGATTTTATGTACTAGTTTCTCTGATTGGTGATTTATGTAATTTTAGAGCTTAATCTTCATGTTCCTGACCTGACATTGGTCATCTTAGACATAGTTGTAATGAAAGTAAGTTTATTTTGATTTCAATGAAAAACTTTGCAGTTTATTTTGATTTTCAATGAAAAACTTTGCAGATGCCATTAAGCAATCCTAATAAAATGATTCAAAGAGCACTTGATCTCCATGAGTTTGAAGATGACCTTAGACTCAATAATTGTGTTATTTTTCCTAATTATGCAATGTTATGGTGTCACATTTATACTCTAGAAACAACAAGGTTCTCTACAGTTTCGAGCCTAGTTTGTTGTTTCCATATGTATATATATATATATATATTCAAAAAGTTATAGAGAATTCTTGTCGTTACTTAAACTACCGCAAATAATTATTGTGAGCTAAAAATTAACAATAAGCACTAGAAGAGTCTATCAACTGGTGCATGCCTGTCAAAACATTGTATCCAACCCAACAAAACCCAGATCCAGTAACGTTCTTTCCTAGAACAAACCTGACGATGGCCTCATTTCTAATTTGGCAAAGCTATAGCCTCATCAATGACGTGTCAGTAGTCTCTATGGTCTCTCTTCTACTATACTATTACTTTTGGCCTAACTACATAACCTTTGGAATCGGAGAAGATTGTGTAATCTTCAAGTTCGTATTAGAAGCAACTTAATCGGGTTGATACAAGTTTGAGAAATAAATTTATAAATTTTTTAACGAAATTTAACAAGAAATTGAATTTGTGAAAAAATTTTCAAATATTAAAAATCTTAAATGTTATTAAATATTATTTTTATATTAAATAATTATCCATAATTATTATAAAAGAGTCATATAATTAATTTTAATATATTTTTCACTTAATAATAATAATAATAATCAATAAAAAATGAATTAAATAATATTAATTATACTTTTATCAAAATTAGTAATAAGCAATCAAATTAATAACAGAATTTTATAATTATGATTCTAAATTTTCTATCAAATAGGATGAGTGCCTAATGAAGGCCTCCTATCTCTATGCCTTTGTGCTCTCTTAACATTAGCCCCTTCTCTAGGACTTTTGCCTGTTGCCGTTGTTTTTGTTTACCTCATAAATGAAAGCTCTTGACATTATGTGCCATGTATAAAATCTCTCATCCTCTAGTTGGAATCTTCGTAATTAAATTGAGTCAGTCACTTACAGTTACTATTGTTTACTTCAATTTTAAACACTTCATGAATAATGCAATTGCGAGGGCAACTTTTATCAAAATTAAAGTAATTAGATTCGGATGATCTAATCTTAGAAACAGATGCATCAGATAATATTTGGAGTGATGTCTTAAAAAAGATCGAATATAATGAAGACTGTGAAAAGATAAATGAAGCTCTTTGTCATTATACTTTTGGATCTTTTATGGATACTCAGAAAAGATATCATATTAATGAAAAAGAATTACTTGCAAATTTTTTGTAGTTAACTACCATCTTATCTTTATTTCTAATTATTCATAATGATATAGACATATACATTTCAAGATGACTCAGCCTACAAGTATTTATATTCCTATGGGAATTACTTACCCTAATTATAAAGCCGAATATTTCCAGCTTATCTGGATACTGGAGTCGGTTCATACTTATGTAAAGCATCTTTTTTTCCTTCTCAATATCATGAGGATCTTAAGCCTATTATTGGTCTAGATATTTCTAATAATCATCTTCACCTTTCTAAAGGTATTTCACAACCTAAGATTTTACTCGGTGCATTTCTCATTAAGTGTCCTCCGTTTTACTTCCATGAAAGTGGTACTGATGTTTTACTTGGTAATAACTTTCTCCAGTTATTCCATAAGATTCTCTTTGATACTCTTAAACATTAAATTCATTTTACGACTCCCTGTGGTCATTGGATTGTGGTTAATCATCTTAAATATGCTTATAGTAGTTTTACTCCTATCCCTTTTATGCCTCGTGCAGCCCAGCGAGGTGATATTGGTTATCAAACTCATCCTATTTTAGGAAAAGGAAAACATTTACTGAAACTTGATATATATATTGAATACTCAACACATCATTTAAAAATGATAAAAGATTAATATGATGTAGTAAAATCAAAGATAAAAAGAAATTATTCAGATAATCCATTACAATTTTGGGAAAAGAATAGATCTGAAGCACATTTAGAAATGATAGATAAACAAAAAGAAATTAGAGTTATAGCTATAAGATATAGTATAGACGATCAAGAAGAATTTAAGAAACAAATAAAGGAGTTAGAAACTCTTCAGATAATCTGACCCAGTCAGTCTCCCGCCCTGTTCATCCATTAACAGCATCCTATTAGGAGGTCATTTTAGGTTGAATTTTTACACAAGTTTCATATTTTGACTCCAATCTTCATGTTTAACCTCCCTAATATAAAGTAAACATAATAACACATAAATGGAATATTTAAGCACTAAAATATGGTTAAATTAACATCAAATATCATCCAAAAATATTATAAATTTAACTCATAACATTATTTATATTTGAATTGGTTTGTGTTATAGTTGTGATGTGAATTTTTGTTTTTGAAGTGTTTGAAAAGTTTTAAAGATGTTTAATAATAAAAGTTTTTCATAATCAAGGCAATTCTTACATTTTTATTAATTGAAATGTTTTGATGTTTGAAATAGCCTTGAATTATGCTTTAAAACTTTCTTGTGGTGTTAATTAATGTTAGGAAAGTGTTTAAAAAGATTTAGAATTAATTTGGAGTATGATTTATGTGTTTCTAAAGCATTACAGAAGGCTAGTAAAAGCAATACGACGGCTAAAAAGTATCGTAATGGTCCTATTAACCGTATACCTCCTAGAAACCATCATATTCGTCCTTGACAGCATTATAACTAATTCCTTTTTCAGGTTTTCAACGGTTTTTTTCATCCCAAACTGCTAGTTCTTGTTTCTAACGTCTCCAAATCTTTCCTAACACTAAACCTATATATATATATATATATTATCATTCCTAAACTTTTTTAAAACTTCTAGATGCTCTGAAAAATAAATTACAAGATTAAATCTCTCAAATACTAAAGTTGTCCTTACTTTCAACACTATTTTTTTCAACTTTGATTTTCATGTTTTCAATCCATTTCTAGTGTAGTAAACTTATTGTTTCCTATTTGTTTAATATAGACAAAGTTCACTGAGCTCTCTTTTGAATTTTTGAGTGATTAAGTCGTGTGTTTCAAGCTCTCAAAGTTTTGCTCACCAAAACTATCAAGATTTTCACTGTTCTTACTTCAACCACAATTTTAACTATCTAAATTAAATTCTAGGTGGTTAACCACCCGTTTGGTTGGGCTTTTAGAAGGATAATAAATGCTTTTTTCTAACACAAAAGCCTTTTTTTTTAAATGGGTGTTTGATTGTAACATTAAGAAGTACTTTTTTAGTAGATTTAGCTTTTTAAAATGCTAAAAAAATAGCTTTTTAAGAAGCCCCAATTTGATGCTTTTCAAAAAAGTACTTTTTCAGGTAGATATTTTTTGTCCATTTTATCCTTATATTTTTAACATAATTCCTTTAAAACTACAAAATTTATTTTTTTAAATTTACGAAAGTACTTTTTATTTTTATGTTGCCTAACTATCTACTATATAAAGCTCTTTAAAAAAAAGCTCTTTTTTAAATAATAGCCAAACAATCAATTGACTTCTTAGAAAAGCTCTTCTCAGAAAAGCTCTACAGAAAAAAGTTATACTATCAAAAACTCTACTGGTATAAGCCCATCCAAACAGGCACTAAGTTTGATATATTCATTTTATAAAAAGGTATCATGAGTGCATTGGATCTTTTACTTTCATTTTTAAACACTCATAACATTTATTTGAGATCAATGAACACAAACTGCTCAAATCTGACAAGTTTTTTGTATAGCTCCTTTGCTTATTTTTATTTAACTTCTAAATCTATTTTTGGAACTTCAAATTTATTTTTTTTTCAGTTTTTTTAAGGTCTTAAGAGATTTCTAGTTTTTTTTTTTGGTTTTTAAGCAATTATATTGTGTGTTTGAACTTAATTTTACAGGTTACCTCAAAACTGTCTAAGTTTGACAGTTCTTGCTAAGCTATTGGTTTTATCTACTTGTTTGATGCGTTAAAATTGTTGTTAATGTTGCAATGTTTTTTTTGAACTGATATATTAATGTTTTAATAGGTTTATAATATTTATTTACATCATTTGATTGGTTAATTTCATTTATATATAGGCTGGAACCTTAAAACTGCATTTTTTGACAGCTTATGTTTATTTTAGTTAAATATGATTATGTGGCTATTTAATTTCATTTTTATTGGAATAAATTGATTATGTAGAGGTGTAGGGAGGCTTGTCATAATTTTATTTTTCCTATAGAAATTTCAAAAACATGTTTATTGCATGAGCCCTAGAGAAACACCATTAAAGGTGTACTTGGTTGCTTGAATTTCGGGAATTGATTTGTGTTAATTGTTGATTGGATTATAATCTGCTCTTTGATTTTTAAATTAGATTTGATAGGTTGCTCTTTACCTAGGATAAATAATATTTTCATTGAGTTATTCATTGATTGTGAATTGGAGTGCTTTAGGCCTTGTATGTGCATGAGAAATTACATAAGGTACGAGCATTGCATTGGTTGTATTTGAGCCCTTATCTTGCATTACATGTGATCAAGGTTTAATAAGCTATATAAGCTTGAGTTAAGGATTTGGTAGCCTAGGTTAGGGACTGTTTTTTGGTGAAAAAAATGTGTACCTTTGTTATATTTGTAAGGGTTACTCTTCACCAATTGGAAAGGAAGATTGATAGGTTCCTCTTGAACTTAGAGCAAGATTGTATTGGGTTACTCTTCACCTTAAACTTAGATTTTTGTAAAGTTCCTCTTTGCCTTGATTCTGAGAATTTTGTAAAGGTTCATCCTTTGCCTTAGAATCAAGATTGTCGTAAAGGTTTCTCTTGGCCTTAAAAACAAGATTGTTGTAAAGGTTACTCTTCACCCATTTAAAGTAAGATTAGTTATTAGTGAAATTTCTAACAAGTAGTTAGAGAGAGGAAATAGTCTATCTTTGAGGTAGGGGAATCTCTATAAAACTCGGTGTTTATCTCTTTACATTTGTACATTTCCTTTATTATTGATTGAAATTGTTTAATATTGGCATAAATTTTAGCATATCATTTAGGTTGAATTTTGGTTAGAGAATTCATTTATTTGAAATTGACCTAAGGTGTTTAAAGTGTTTTATTTTGTAAAGAAATTTTTAAACATCCAATTCACCACCCTCTTGGGTGCCATAGGGCATACAAAGCTAACCCACATGAAAAGTCACACTAATTAACTCCAAATTCAATGGATAAAATGGAATAAAGGTTTTATATGGTTAGGAACATCCCTAGACACCTTTAAACCTTCAAGAATTGAGAACTAATCACCTAAAGGTGTAGTAAATTAATTTAAGAACAAAACCCTATCTTATTCCACAACATGTCTAAGGTGTATCAACAATTAAACATAACAAATGAATTAACATAATGGTACTTAATGTAAAAGATTTGGGTAAATAGGTAATTTGCTTGTTTTAACATGAACATACCTCAGTAATTGGCCAATATCTTGGTCTGTATACCTCCGAATTAGATAATTCTAATTGGGAATTAATCTAGAGACATAAATCTAAACATGTTATGATGGAACTAAAATTTTATTGTGCCTTTAAATTTTTTGAATTCTGGCTTGAAGTTGAATTATGGCTACTGTCCCTGTTTTCGAACAACCTGTAGTGTTTTGGGTATAACTTCTGGAATATATACCTAAATTGCATGAAATTTATGACAATATAAAATAAAGATACAAGGGAATGAAATTAATTGATAAGATTATTAGCCAATTTGGGAAGTAAAGGAAAAATAAGGACCAATATGCAATTTTTCTAAAGTTAACACATAGACCAATGGGATTAAGGCATTTGTGAGCAATAATATCAAGTCATGTGTATGGGTCTTGAAAGTTCTGGAATGGGGATAGAGATGCATGACCTAAGTTCAAAATTTTCTCCTCTCCATTTCACCTCTTCATCCCATCATTTTTCATGTAAGAAATCAAGTTAATCTTGGGTGGAAATTAAGTTGGTTAGTTAAGCAAAGCCAAATAGGAAGGGAAGAAAAGGCAATAGAAGACCTACTTTGTCAATTTTTAGGATTTAGAATTCACTTCATTGATGTGGAATTGTTTCTAGTATGTTGTTTTGGTGTTATTTTGGTGTTATCTGGGATAAAATTGGTTGAATAAGATAAGAGAGTATTATGTAGTAGAGTTCTATCTAAAATTCATTTGAGTCAGTCACATTTTTTTAGTCATAATTAAGCCTAATTAAGCCCAAATTGTATGATTCTAGTTGAATATGAAACCTAATACATAGAGGTAAATATCTCTAGAAGAGACTTTGATTTAATTCTAGCTTTATGACCTTGGAAATTACGGTCGAAAAAGGTGAAATGATGCTACCCCTGTTTTGGAACAGCTTGTGATATTGTGCTTATATCTCATGATTTAGAAGTCTAAATGGTTTGATTATTGGTGCTATATAAACTAAATAAAGAGTAGACAACATGTCTAGAAGACCTTGAAACCCAGTTATGACATTTTGTATATGCATAATAAGAAACAAATAGTAGTATGAATGGATAGAGTGTTTGTCAAAACCGTGGCATTTTTTTTTTCTAATTTTTTTACTGAATCTTATCTGAATCTTTTGAATGTGTATGAGACCTTTCAAACATTACCAAATAAATGAAGTAGGATTTATCTTGTAGGAATTGGGTGATTGAACAATGGAAATTAAGATCGAGCATAATGCATTCCAAACATATATATATTTTATAACCTGAAAATATATTTCATATGATTTATTGATATATAAATTGTGAAATTTGCAAATGGTTAAAGGAAATGTTATGGTGCCTGATCTATTATCTTGGTTGTGGATAGATAGGAATGCCTATAAGGTTAGATTACAGCTACATAATTTGACACTACTGGTGTCTATAGTTTGATATCTTCGGGTATCCACGGTTTGATACCTTCTGGTATCCATAGTTTGATACCTTCGATATCCATAGTTTGATATCTTCGGATATCCACAGCAC
>JAOXYD010112346.1:0-11429 GCA_028565735.1 Pinacopodium congolense
TATATGGTTGCAGATTTACTAACTAAAGGACTACAACTCATCAATTTTCAAAGACATGTCGATAATATGGGTGTACATAAGTCCTTTGACAATAATAGCTAGGGATCATTTGGATACATTCTATGTCCTATACAAATTAAAAGTCTTAAGATTTGAGTCAATCTTAAGCATATTATAGATCATTGGGCATTGTTACAGTATGACTTTATCTATGTCTCCGATACATATAGTTATTTCTAGATACATTAAATACATTGATACATAGTGGGATAAAAGTGCTCATCCCATACAGATATCTCTAATGTGGTTTAATATAAAGTGAAGACATTGAATTGACAAAAGAAGTGTGGTACCTTAGGTTTCGTATCATGTAATTTTCCACACTATATGTCTCACTCATGTTAGTAAGGTAATTCAAAATGCGCGATTATATTAGAACTGTGTCTCTATATGATGCATGTTTATGATGTTTTTTTATATTGATAGTCTTATGGGACGGAGTATTCGACTATATTTATCTTTGGATCATAATTGATGTCTTACATTTATTTTTACTTGATCATTTCATTGAGATAATTAATGTTTGTCTACAGGGGAGAATGTTGGAATAATTTTAATAAACTGTAGTTTATTTTAATTGTTTTCAACATCTAATTTGGAGATCTTGGGCTTTTGGAGTTAGCTTTTAAGCTAGTGGGCTTAAGAGATTAAATTGAGTCTTTTTGGGTTTATAATTAAGCTTGGACCTTTATTTGAGTTATTTTAGGCTTAATGAACTTTAATTTTCTTATTTAGATTCTGTTGAGAATTAGTGAAACTTGGAGCCAATCTAAGGAAATTTGGGCTTTAGGTTTAAGTAATGATTATCCTAATTTACCCTTACAATAATTAAATAATGCAAATTATTATAATTTGAATATGATGTGGACTAGATGAATATTGATTGCCTTGATTATATGATGTATTTTTTTGAAGCACGATTTATTTGGAGAATGATTTAATATATTTTTTAAAGGTATGAAATTTATTTAATTAGTGGATTAAATGTTAATTGACGATAGTTTGACTATGTGTATTAAATAAATGTTGGAATCTCTTGGTTAATGTGTGTTAATGCATTATTAATTTAGATATGACTTGGTACTTATAAAGTATGAAATTTGTGAAATTGTCGTTTAAACGTGAGTGTCATAATTAGGCTAATTACTTGATTATTAATGAGATGGAAAATTTTTTTCGAATTCTTGATTGATTAAAATGTTGAATTGTGCTAAGTACATGATAAGCATGAGCATTCACATGAAATAATTAGGTACTTCAGATAGGAGATGAATGCAATTAGTGACTCAAATTGACAAAAGAATCAATTAGTGAAATGAATTGATTACCGAGATTGAGAATCAAATTGATAGACATTTTGAGATTAAGAAATAAAGAAATGGCTTACCTAGGACAGGTATATTTAGTGGTCTATATTTAACATTATTGTGGGTTCAAGTCCTATCGATATTGATTTATTGTCGATATTATTATGGGTTTGAGTCCTAACAATATTGATTTATCGTCGATATCATTATGGGTTCGAGTCTTAACGATATTGATTTATCTATCGATATTATTGTGGGTTTGAGTCCCAGCGATCGCCAGGACCATTGAATATAGCCTACTAGGTTAAGTAGGGCCCTAATAATGGAACAAATAGAAATAATTAAAATTAATCAATGGAATTATATTTTGAGACATTATACATTTGCATCATTGCATAATTGAATATTTTGTTTGTTTTGTATAAAATACATACATATATATCGATATGTATATCCAATTTTATATAAGTAATATTTGGTATAAGGATAACTTGGAAACCTTACGGAATTGACAGCTCACTCGTTGCTCATGAATTACTTTCAGGAGGCTGATTATATTCTAAGATTTAGTTCATGCAGTTTCGTTGCTAAAAGTAGGTGTGCTGCGGTGAGTTGATTTTGGATTTTCATTAAGAACTATTAGGGCCTTCTGATCTTGGGATTTGAATTAATATAATCATTGTTTGGATATCTTAAGAATTACTTTTCACATTTGGACTGAATGTTATTGTGGACCTTATTATATGGACTTTACAAAATTTTATTTAGGTTTATATTATGCATATTATGGTTAAAATTTTGAAAGTGTTACATACGATGCTTTCTTTCTTAATCTATTTATTTAATGTAATTAGGGTTTATAATTTGCAACTCGCTTACTTGATCTAATGACATGTAACTTGTTTGTTTTTGGTTGTTATTTCAATTTGGATGAATTACTCATCTTTTCCTGAACACTCCAGTAACTATCTACGAAAAATGTGGCAAAGTTTTTAGGCTTTTGGTGTGGACATTCCTTGGTTGGTCTATGTTCTCCGAATGATTATTGCTAAGCCTTCACATCCTAAAAACATGAAAATTAATAATTGCAAACCAAGGATAGAAGCTGTTCATAGGCCAAGTTCTCATGGGCTTCGGGAAAAATTGCCAATTGCCAATGAATAGGATCTGAATTTCTTATTGGATAGAGACAATCATCCCCAGGTGGATAAATAAAAAAAATTATCCCCCAAAATCTGTAGTATCTAATGCTATGAAGCAGGGTCCTTTAGGATATTTGGGCGTTCAACATAGGAAAAAGCGGAAGATGGATCGTAGTGTGACACTGCAATTTTCTTCTCTTTTAAAGATGCTGATGTGCCAACAATATGGTTTTTCTCTTCAATTAGCCAGTGGATCTTGTTCAACTAAACATTCCTGATTATTTCTCAATCATCTTAAAACCAATGGATTTAGGAACAATAAGATCCAAACTCAATTAAAATCTTTATCTTGGAACTGAATATTTTGTAGATGATGTCAAGCTAACCTTCTCCAATGCAACGTTATATAATCCAAAAGAAAACTATGCCTATAAATATGTAGTGGAGCTAAATGATATATTCGAGATGAAGTATAAATTGTTAGAGTAAAGGGGATTGTGAAGGACCAAAGTTGGGGAGTGAAAAGTTTCTGGCCAAGCAAAGGAAAGAGCATAGGCATCCTATATTTCCTTAATCGGAGGGTACTATTCCATGAAAAAGGTAAAAGCTATCAAAAAAAGAGAAGAAAATGAATTCTTCTGATGGAAAATTTACAAAAGTAAGTTATCCTCTAACAATAGTGCATGGTTATGTCCCATTTATTTGGACATTAATGAACTTTGGAATGCCATACTATGTAAATATTAATGCATTACCAATATCTATATTTTAGCTGGTACATTTCAATTACATGCATTTAAATTATTTTCTAATTTATATTCTTATTGTTTTTTGTTCTGTTAAAGGTAAATATTGATAAATCAGCTAAAAACTCTTTGTACAAGTCATTGGAACAAAATTCGTATGAAGGTATAGAAAGATTTAGATTGGTTTTTGTTTTTATAATTTTTTGTTGTACCATGTCTCAATTGTTTCACAACCATCATCCAGCTCTACTGTTTTGAAATATGACAAATGCAAATGCAACATAACCATTGATTCAAATTTTACATCTTCAGGTGTTTACTTTGACACTTATCAATCTTTTTGAACTTTTACATCTTCAAGTGTTCACTTTTATTACTTACTTGTTAACTTTGTCACTTATCTTGTTTTTTATACTTTCAGCGCATAGTGATTGGTTGACCGTCTATTTTTTCTGTATCTTTAGATATATCTTTTGCGGGATCATTTACCAAAGATCATTATTCATGTAGCATGGATGCCACAAGACTAGTAACAAAACAATCCATATTGTTCTTAGTTATAGCTAATTTGGTGTTATTTATAATTGACATGTGGTATCTTTTTATAGGATTCTCAAACAAAAGCCATGCCAATATTCCCAAAAAATAGCAAGTCAAATTCAGATTCCTATAGTTAGAGTCACTTTTTTTTAATGATAATCTGTTGTTATGTAGTCTTCGGTGTTTTAATAATTGATGCCCTTAGAATCAATGTAAGGGTAGTAAGTGGTTCCAACAATGGAAGCATAGTCTATAATCCACCAATCCACCAGTTATGACTCCTATAGTAGATGTTACATTTAGCGAAGGTTAGTATTTTGGACTTATAGCTCCTAAATGTAGTTTGAGCTATGACAACTTTAGTTGGTGGTATCATTTTAATAATTTAGCTGCTTCTTAATTTTGATTAGGACAGAAACCTACTTTTTCTGCTCCACCATTATCTACTAAAATGGCCCTTCATGCTACAATGATAAAGCAATGTTTTGCTGACGATATCTTGAAAGCTCAACTTGAGAGACATCTTATTCATGTAAGGATTCTTATTATGTTTCCATAAGGTAAAAAAAGATTAGCATGAGGATTTAAAGGAGCGTATCATGTCAAATTTCAATAGAAGAGAAAATATTGTGTAACATAGCATGTAACATGTTTTTATGCGATATTTTTAGGGCATTTAAACTAATACTGTAAACATCTAGTAGTCAACAGAACTATTGGAAAAGAGGTAGCATAATGGTGAGATTCAACAGAAAAGGCAATGGGAGAAAGAAAGAGGGATTGCTATATTAGCACTACAAAAGGTTTTCTTATATAAATTTGATTTATCATATAATTTTTGTGGTTCTAAATTCGTACGATTTCTTTGTTGGTACTAGAAGAAAAAGACTGTCAAGTTTGATAATGGTCAAGAGATTATGAAAGAGTTAGAGATGCTTATTGGATGTTCGATATTGTGATAAGAATCATACCAAAATGATAGATATATTGTAGATTCAATTGAGGAGGTATATTAGATTAGATGGTCTTTTTTCTACTAGTTACTATAAGTGATTATAAATCAATGTAATTTTGTAGTTGAGAAAGGTTAATCATTGTTTTTAAATAAGGCATGTATGTAGTTCAATTTTGTAGTTTCATCATTTATAGATAATGTAATTGCTTACATCTACAAGAAATAGATACATATTCACTATTATAGTTATGATGTTTTCTTCTTTTTTCTCAAAAAAATAGCACCATATTTCAATCTTATCCATCCAGATAAGCCCCCTGTAAAAGAATATGTACTCAAGAACACATGAACTTAACAACATCATACACCAATCTTCCACCTTAAATTTAATATACCGTATCATATCATAATTTCGAACATAACAAGGATATTTCTCATGTTGTATGACCAAGTAGAGTAAAGTAATCAAGACTCGAGGCTTCAGCAAACCACAAACCGATGCTTCTATAATTCAAATGCCAAGCCCACAACAAATCATGAAAAAGAGGGCCAATGCTAAGAAAAAAATAAATCAAAGCACAAAGAGTCCCAGTTGGAGCAGGAATTGAAAGATTACGTGTACTGATAAAAATATAAGCTAAGTTTATTGAGTAATGTGCTTATGTAGGCATTTTGGATCAGATATTTACAAACACTATTAGCAAGCAAGGGATAGCACAGATTCTAATTACTGACTTCTCATGCAAGAATTCTTAACAAACTCATATGAAATGTTTTTCAAGTATTTAAAGAAATCTCCTTGTAATTTTATTGGGAAATTTTTGTAATGATAGGGATGCTAAAATTTACCGTCTAAAAATATTTTAGGGAATTCATTAACATATTGGAAAGTAATCACAACTTATGAAAAATTAACAATTACAATCAAAATAACTAAAAGATCTACTGTACTATTGAAACTAATGTCACTAAGCCAACAACAATACTGTTAGACTTAAATATGCTGAAAATGAAACGGTGATTAATTGGAATTATAAGAATGAAAAAATTTAATGAATCGATTAACACCATAGAGCGTTAAAACCAAACCTGAATTCATAATGTTTAAAGTTACATAATGATTTCTTTCTTCCCTCTCTGCCTTTCTCTTTTATGTTTTCTTTAATGGTTGAGAATGAATTAAATATGCAAATCCTCTTTTTGTAATTCATTCAATTGTGGATTATATATCAATGTTTAAAGGGACAGTTAACAGTTCAATGGACCCATTTAAGCCCAATAAGTTAATTACCCAATAACCAGCATATTGGATTCTATGCATTAGACTTAATCTATTAGTTTTATGGGCTACTTATCATTAAATAATCTAAAAATCTCCCACTTGACCCGTGTTATGATTTGGTAATTCAATGATAAACTTTAAGTGCACAACTTTGCATTGAATCTAGCAAGTCAACCTTAATTGAATTAAGGTGATCAGATAATGGTAGTCACAAGTTATTTAACAACATGATTCCTGCCATGTATCACATAATCAACTCAACTCATAAAACTTTAAGTGGACAATTCTATAATTGTTATCTCATAAAAATAATACTTATATACATAATATGGATAATAAGTCAATAAGCAAAAACATGAAAGTAATTGAATTCATAAGTTTCATAACAATTCGAACAAGAAAATCATATATATATATATATACATGTTAGAGCACTATACTAACAAGGGCTTATCGATGATGCCCATCCTCTCAACATGACCAATAAATGTTTTAAGCGGTAATTCTTTAGTTAACGAATCCACTATCTTTAGATCAGTATTGATATGTTCAATTGACACTATATGTTTTTGCTCTTCTTCTGTTACAGATCATTTGAATACTTGTCATTCTTAGAGAAAAAAAAACAGCTATGGAGTTATCATAATAATTTTTTAATGGTATGTTTATACCATTGACAATATCGAGGCGTAAGATAAAATTATGCAACCACAAATTCATAAATTGTATCCTTAAAGTATGCCACAAATTCAGACTTCTTAGTAGAAGTAGTAATGACAGACTGCTTTTCACTTTTCTATGAAACTGCTCCTCTAGCTAATAGAAACTTATAACTGAATATAGATTTCCGTGAGTCTACACAACCAACATAGTCTGAATCTGAGTAACCTATCACTTCCAGATGGGCTGACTTTATATATGTGAGCATATAATTCTTTGTGCCTTGTATATCTAAGAACTTTCTTTACAGCTTTCCAGTGGTTTATACTAGGATTACTTTGATATCAGCCCAATATTCTAATAGAAAAACTGATATCCAATCAAATACATGTTTGAGCATACATTAAGCTCCTAACTACTGACGCATAAGAAATATACTCTATTCCCTTATGTTCCAAATTGTTCTTTGGACATTGCGTTTGACTAAACTAGTCCCCTTTCTGAATTGAAACTATCTATGTATAGCACTTTTCTATTCTAAATCTCTCTAATACTTTCTTGATATAACCTTTATGAGAAAATCTAAATAATCCTTATGATCTATCACAGAATATTTCTATTCTTATCACATAGAATGTCTTACCCATATCTTTCATTTCGAAATTATTAGAGAGAAAATTATTTACATTATATAATAAAATCGTATCATTAGCAGCAAGAAGTATATCGTCAATATATAGGACTAATATAATGAAATTGCTTCCACTGACCTTTATATAGATACATCTATCAACCATGTTTTCTATAAAACCATATGTTGTGATGGTATCACTAAACTTGAGATACTATTGTCGGGAAGTTTGTTTCAATCCATATATTGATTTCTTTAATTTACACACTAACTTTTCCTTTCCTGTAGTTCTAAAATCTTCCGATTGATCTGTATACACTTCGTTTTCCAAGTCATCATTTAGAAAGGTGATCTTTATGTCTATTTGGTAAAACGTTAAATCATAATGAGCCACTAAAGCTATAAAAATTCTTAACAAGTCCTTCTTTGAAAGTGGAGAAAAGGTCTCTTTATAGTCAATACCATCATTTTGAGTGTAGCCTTTGGTAACAAGTCTAGCTTTATACCTTTCAATATTGCCTTATGAGTCATGTTTAGTCTTAAAGATCCATTTACAACCCATTTGTTTTGCACCTTCTAGTAATATAATTAATTCCCAGACTTTTTTATCATCCATTGATTTCAACTCTTCGTTCATAGCATTGAACCAACTTTCATAATTACTACATTCAATGACTTGTTTAAATGAGATTGGATCCTAATCAATGCTGAAATCGCATTCATGTTCAAGTGAATAAACTTTATAGTTATTTGAAATAGCCAGTCTTCTCTGCCTTACAGACCTTCGTAACGCTATTTCTTATGACATCACTTATTCATTTGTGACTTGTGCATCATTAGCTAGTTCAGCATTAATATGTTCAATTTATGGGTTTGTAATAGCAATTTGTTGTTTTGATATGTTAACGTAATTATGATACAACAAGAGGAACAATAACTGGGGAAATCATACTTGATGGAAGAGTTTCTATTTGACTCTCTTGAATATCTACTTTTCTTATTTCTCCACTCCCACTAATTTAATTATTCTTGATGAACCGTGCGTTAATAGACTCAACTATTCTCGTATTATGGTTATAATAGTAAAATCTGTACCCCTTTAACTTTTCAGGATAGCTGATGAAATAACTGCTATTAGTTTTCACATCAAGCTTTTTTTCATGTAGATTATACAACCTTACTTCTGTCGGACAACCCCAAATATGAAGGTGTCGTGAACTAGGTTTCCTTTCTATCCACAATTCATAAGGAGTTTTAGGAACTACCTTATTAGGAACCTTATTGAGTAGATATGCAATGGTCTTTAATACATGCATTCACAATGATAAAGGTACAGTACTATAATTTAATATACTCCTAACCATGTCTATAAGAGTACGATTTTGCCTTTCAGCTATACTATTTTGCTGCAGTGTACCAAACATTGTGTATTGTACACATATGCCTCAACTTGCAAGAAATTTTACAAATGGACATGGACATTGTCCATTTTTGTTAAATTTTCCATAATATTCACCACCTCTATCTAATCTCACTATCTTTACTTTTTTTTTTATCTAATTGCCTCTCTACCTCATTAATGAATACTTCTATGATGTCCACGGGCTGAGACATTGTATGTAATCGATAGATATAACTATATAGTGAGAAGTCATTAATAAAAATGATAAAATATTTTCACCGCCTCAAGAAGGAAAGTCGAAAGGACCACGGATATCAATGTGTTTTAATTCAAGTAGTTCACTATTTTTTGTGGCTGGATGCTTCGATATGTGTCTGGTTTTCTTTCTTTTAATGCAATCTACACATATATCCTAATCAGCAAAATCTAATTAAGATAAGATTTCATTTTTTACTAACGTTTGTACACTTTCCTTGGATATATGGCCTAATTTTTATACCACAAAAAGCAGAACATTCATTATGTGCACTATGTTTACTTCTAATGATATAGTCAACATGAAATAGAGATTTAACAAAATTAAGATCGAGATTGGAATGATATAAACAATCAATTAAAGTATCTGAACCATAATAGTACTTGTGTTTATACAAAGAAAATACACCATTTCCAATCTTAAAGTTCAAACCATCATCATCCAACTTGGCAATAAAAACTAAATTCATAGTACATTTAGGAATATAAAGATATTTTTCTAGATCCAGGTAACATCTATTTGATTGATTAATTGTAAAACCAAAACTGGTTTTATGCTCAAAATCAGAAGTATACGGGTCGTAATTGTAGTAAAGAATGGATATCAATCCCACGAGGATTGTATCTAAACACTCTATCAATTTGGTTTACACTTTATTCAAGAAATTGATTTAAACAAATAAAATATAAAATAAATAAGTAAAACAAAAATAAATTGGAAGTAAAAGTGAGCAACACAATCAATGGCCAATATTGCAAACTAAAATTTGGAGAAAAACAAGATTCATGAATAGGATTTGTTGTTATCCTTATTTTTTTTCCTTTAGTTTAATTGATCTAATTTATATTTGACCCAAGATTTTCTAATATTTTATCTACCCTCTCTTAAGGTACAACTAAATGTCACCAGTTAAATAATTTAGAATTAATTTTGGAATCTCTCAACATGCAAAGCCTTTCTTAAATATTCAACTAGATATGAATCTATCCTATAAGCAGTATATCAATCTATTGAAATCTCTTCCTAATAAATTAATAACTTGTTGTCTATAGGTCTATTAAACGCCAACTCTCTTTGTACATTTAGCATAAATTACCTAACTCACTCTCTTAATTTGTTGTAGGGTTTAAGCTCAATAAACAATACAAATATTCATAACATTAAATCAATAATCCAAGGTTCACAAATAATTCAAACAACAAATCTTAGAAATATTTCAGCCACTCATAATAGAAATAAGTTCAATCATGTTTATATTCTCTAAAATGTAAAACATAATAAAATAAAAATAAAAATAAAAGAAAAATGAAAAAATATAGAACTTGATAAACTCTTGAAGTTTTTTTGTGTGGAGAAAAAGCTGGAGGTGGAGCTTAGAGATGGAATCCCGAATGCTCTTTCTCTTCTCTCCTTTTCCACGCCGCAACACTGCTTTGTTGGTTGCTCAAAATAATTATTTATATGGGTGTGCCAAATCTGCTGCTTGTGTCACACTAGGTCTGTGTGTTTTCTATTTTGCTCCTGCAAATGGGTATTGGTGGATACAGGTCCTGCAAATGGGTTTTATATTTTACTCATGTAGCATGGACTTGTGTATATACAGAAAGCAACCAATCTCGCCTGCAGCATGGACTTATTTCTTAGTATGGAGCGTTGGTCTTAGAGTGGAGCCTGGTCTGTTCGGGATCTCTCCTATGGGTCTTGGAGTGGGTCCTCTTGCCAGCAGTGTGTGTGAGCTTGGTTGGTAGGTTTGGCAAGTGCATGTGTAGGTGGGTTACGTGGGTGAAGCTCTCCGGCTCGCAACAATGAAGCATGCTCTCTGAACTATTGCTAGGAACCACGACATTAATTCCATGCAAATGACTTGCTTTAAGATGCATTAAATTCCTAGTTTTGCATGGTTTAAGTCTTAGTTGTTTTAACTCTCTTCTTTCATTCATCTTCCATCCGAATTTCAAGCTTCTTTTTTTCTTTTTCAACACTTCCTTCCAATTTCAATTTTAAATTTTAAATTTAATTTACCCTACACAATAAATAAATACACCAATAATATTTAATTCTAACTCAAAATAAACAATTAATTGATAAAACATAAAACATAAAACATAAATAAAAATACTTAAATGATTAAAACTTACTCAAAACTAATACCAAATATAAATAAATCAATAATGAAGATTATGCTAAACAAAAAAAGATAAAATAAGTCCTAAACATGACAAGTTCATCCTAAAATGCAAATGAACATATGTTAAACACTTAGAAAAACCTATACTAATGCACAATTATCAACTTGCCCACACTTAAACCATTGTTTTGTTCTCAAGTAAAATCAAACACAACCAATCAATTCTATCACTTTATTTTCACTAAGATCAAAGCATGCAATCCCATAAACTTTAGCCAACTCAAGTATCAAGCTAATACATATATCATGACTACTTTTCA
>JAOXYD010112357.1:0-11429 GCA_028565735.1 Pinacopodium congolense
ATATAATCTAAAATTAGATTTGTTGTAGGTGTAACAAATTTCTTGCCTTAGTAGAAAGAGCATAACATGATGGAACAAGGTAATAGTATAGGAGATTTTAAATAGTGTCACTTGTTTAAGGTATCTAATTGGAAATCTTTGGCTTAGTCATATAAAACTATAGCTCCTGATATAGATATAGACATCAAACCTAAAATCTTATAACCCTTGATATATAGTGCCACTTCAATGTTTGAGTAGAATATAGATCAATGGAATATAAATGGAATGTTTAAGTATATTGTCTTAAATGTCCTTTATCAAATGAAAATGGCTTTCAATGCTTATAGAACCCCATTAGGAACATCAAATCATGCCATAGCAAAAGTACATATAACCAAATTTTTTGAACAACTTAAAAGTTAGTGGGATTTTCACCTTACTAAAGAACAAAAATTAAATATTCTTAAAACCTATAAAAAGTAAGAAGATGGTTATCTAATATTAAAAGAGAATAGAGATCCAATCCAACATGTGGTTATAACTCTGATATTAACCATCTCATTACATTTTGTAGGGACCTATCCCATTAATGGATAAAAATGCTGAATTGCTATTGAATCTCAAGTCTAAGAAGTTATTAGAATTTAAATGCTATAAAGACACTTTGCTTACTAGGGTAATGTGTAGAGAAGACTCCAATCAACCTTTTTTTAAAAAGGCATTCTTAATGAAATTCCTCCTCTTTTCTAAGAAAAAGTCAAGAACAAAATTTAAGAGAATCACAATGACCAAATCCCCCTACAATAGGTTAACATATGAAGAGCTTATTAGCTATATCTAAAAAGAAAGATTGAAATTGTGTCAAGATATGAAACTTCAAAAGAAAATAAAGGAAGAAATGATAAAAAAAAGAAAAAGGAATTAGGACCATTATATAAATAGTTCAATATTTCTATAAGTCTCAACAAGTGTAAAGATAAAACTTGTAAAAACTATAGCAATGTAAGGTATAAAAAACCATTAGGATATAAAAGGCCTTCAATCTATAGAAAACTACCTCCATCATGTAGAAAACCCCTAGGGTATAGAAAAAAGCATTGGAGACGAAAAGCCCAAGCTTAGCTGAGCAAGAGTTATAGGGCTCAAAATATTACTATTTCAATAACAGATTACACAATTTAGGTTTAGATAAAGAAACATTAGAGAAAATCCAATCCTTAATGGTATCAAAAAATGCAAGTTTCGAAGAACAAAAATATGGAAATAAATCTTTAATGTTAGGAGAAGATAGCTCTGACAATGATGCCTATATGATAGTAAGAATTCCTAAGAGATAAATGTTTTGACTAAAGTTCATAGACTCCTATTATAAGTAATAATTCAAATTGAAAACTCCGAATTAAAGAAAGAATATTTGGAAAAATTAAAAAAATCATTTAAAACCCTTAAATAATATTTTCCCTTAATATCATCCACATACAAGTTAACAAACATATTAGATAAAGCCAAGAATCTAGAAACCTTACAATAAAAAATAAATTTGATGAAATAGGAAATCGAGTTACTAAAGAAAAAACAATAGAAGATGGTAAAACCATAAAGAATCTTTTGCTAAGCTTGAATATTAAAGAAATTAAAATAGATATTAAAGAAGAAGAAATTGAAGAAAGTTTATGATAAAGATTAAAGACAAAACACCAAAAGAATTGTTAGTTTTAATAAATAAAATGACTTCAAGAAAATACTTAAGAAAGATTTCCTTTATGGTGAATGAAGATTTTAAAATAGACACTATAGTTTTGTTTGATATAGGATTTAACTTAAACTACATAAAGTTTGGAGTAATTCCTATACAACATCTTTAAAGAAGTCGAGAAAACTTAAAAGCTACAAATAATTCAAGATTAAAAATAAATTATAAAACTAATGCCTACATTTGTGAAAAGGGATTTATAATTAAAAATTATTTTATTATAGTTAATAAAATTAGTCATATGAAAATATTGGGAATACCTTTCATAAAGTTTATAACTCCTTATTTAACAAGCTTTGATGGTATCTAACAAAGAATAATATGTTTTCCTTTTGTTGAAAGTTTGAAAATAGAGGATTTATGTTTTGTTAAAAGATATTCTATTTATGAGTTTTGATGCTATTTAACTTGGTTTTAAATTTTCTCTTTAAAGTTTTTCATTGGATTTGAAGATTTTTAACCTACATGATTTTTACTATGAAAATCATGATACCATGACCCAAAGTAACCTCTTCCTTCTCTTCACAACCAAAGCCACAAACTCCAGTACGAGGCCCAAAGACACCCAAGCCAAAGAGAATCCAAAAGCCCAGAAACTTCATCCAAAAGCTTATAAACATCATTTTCCATAGAAAAGGTTAAGTTACAGGGAGAATCCTAGAAGGAGAACAAATCTCCCATTAAAAAGCATAGATGAAGATCACTCTTAACTCATACGATAAACATCAAAGAATGGTTAAAGCAGCTTGATTCCTAAAACTTGACAATAGCTCTGAAGGACTCAACAGGAGAAACCTCATAAGAGAAAAGACCTCCTCCTTAATAGTATTTGAAAATCCTAAAAAGAAACTTATTTTAAAAGAACCAATTTTCTCGAAAGGTAAAGAAGTTTTACAAAGTTTTCTAAAGCAAATAGAGATTAAAAAGAGATAACAAAGTTTTCAAATCACTAAATTTTCCAAGGCCCCTTATCAAAGCTCATATTTTGAAAAATAATCTTTTCAATATCTTTTGACTACATAAAATCAGTTTTAAGATACTAATCTTGAACAATTTGTTAAAAATATTTTCTAATAGATTGTCATTATAAACCATTTGATTTGTTAAAGCTCTGTGCATATTATATGCAAATTCTGGAAGAAATTGGTTCTATAACGGTAAAGCATCACTATCTAGCAAAAGACAGCACCACTCTGGCATATTCAACACTTCAAATTCTAAAAATCATCCACCTCATAAAATGGGATCAAGAATTGTGGAGACCTAAATAGTTTGAAGCTAGGCTCACCACAAACCTAAAGCACAACCTAACATTTAGTCAACAAGCATGATTTAATGTTTTTATCCTAAAAAAAACACATGTTGCCACTCATGGCTATTTTTCCTTTCCACTAAATTAAAACATAAATTTCATTTTTAATTTGCCAGTTCATGGAAGTGGTATGGAACCAATTGAGAAATGTATTAGCTAATGATATAAGATGGATTTAAAATTTCCAAAGAAAAATATCAACTAATGAATTATGAAGAATTATTTCCAATGCCTCAATTATTCATGGCAAAGTTTTTTGTTTCATAGATGCATACATAAGATACAAATATAAAGAATACATAGACATAAAATTCCCAATGCTTATTAGAAATAAATTAACAAAATCACATATGGCCTCTATTGTCTACAGCAGAATAGTGGTTCCAAAAAATTTACTCATCTCCATTAAAGATCGTAAACCCTGATTAGGTAATCTTTTTTACAACAAATACCAAAAGCAAATGCATTGCTAACAGTTGTAAAAACTAAAGAATAATATTTATGATCATACAATAATTACTAAAGTTAAGATCTATTTTATACTCTAAATTAAATGAAGAAGAGGTTCAATATGCATAAGAAAATAAAGGTGATTGTTTTGGAATTGATCTATTAATAGTGTCATAGAGTGACTGTTTGGCGTACCGAGATGTGAGGTTTCGTAGGAAAATCCCATAATTCTCTAGAAGACTCTTCACAAATCTAGAGTTAGGTGGAAAACTCTAGACTTCATAATTAGTGCCTTGATTAGTGTAGTGGTAGGTGAAGTAGGTGGCAAAATATTCTAGAAATTCTTTGTGGCCATTATATTAAATAAATTCTAGTCATCCATTAAGGAGGTGGAGGCTTATAAATAAGTTAAAGGGTTTCATTTGTAAAGCATCATCAATCCTCTCAAGTGTAAAGTTTCTTTTATTGTAAAGCTTTCTTTGTGTAATAAAAAGCATTCTCCAAGTTCTTTAACATCTTGTGTTTTCTTGCCATCTTTCTCATTTTACTTAGCTTCTCCAAGGTATTTGATCAAAGTACTCTTAAGTAGTACTTGTGAGAAGGCTACACTAGCATTCTAGCCAGGGAAGGCATTCCTAAGTCAATGAGTTTACTGGTGTTGCATAGTTCGCAAGATTGAAACTCCGAACCCCGTAATAGTTAGTATCAGAGAGAAAGTTCTTAACTCAAACTTCACTTCTTGTTTTGCTCGAAAAATGGCCAGTTTCGAAAGTAAGACTACCCATATTGAGGGAATTTTCAAATAATCCAATCGTGGAAGGTTTAGGTCGAGGGAAGCCTTAGTGGATGTTGATGCTAGACTAACTCGTGTCGAGCTTGCCATAATAGAGGGGTAAGAGAAGTTCAAGAAGATGGATAATCTAGTTGAGAAACTCGGTGGACGTGATGAATTCCATGGGGAGATACAAGATGCCTTGAACTAAACTCTCTCAAGATGTCTAGATCAAGTAGAAGCCTTGAAAGGAGTATTCTAGTCTAAGATTATTGTGATGAAATAGAAGTTTGAGAAGGTTTCTAACAAGTTAAAGGGGGCTAAGGGTGAGCTTGTGGTTTACCATAAGGCAATCGATCAAGGGGAAGTATTGTCAGTCCTATAATAATTACCAATCCTTCGAGGGTGGATGTTTTAAAGCCTAAAACGTTCAAAAAGGTAAGAAACACAAAGGAGGTAGAAAACTTTCTATGGAGCTTGGAGCGAAATTTCAAGGCATTAGGTGTTGTAAAGGACACCAAGAAGATTGCTAGTACCACACTTTTTCTTGAAGACATTGCGATGGTATGTTGAAGGAGGAGATATGAGGATATCAAGAGAGGGACATACATCATCAATACATGGGTTAAGTTCAAAGGAGAACTCAAGAGTTAATTCTATCCCAATAATTTCGAGGAGGAAGTGAGAGCCAAGTTGAGGTACCTCTAACATATGGGAAGAATAAGAGACTACATGAAGGAGTTCTTCGAAGTGCGCTTAGATATCCCGGACTACCCCAACAAGGAGGCACGCTTTTCTTTTAAGGATGGTCACTAAAATTAAGTGAAGATAGAGATACAAAGCCATCTAACTTAAGACTTACAAGTGCTATTGCCATTGTTAAATGTCTCGTGGAGTTCAAGAAACCTAAAAAGCTGAAGTCCCACGATGAAGAGGGTAATAAGGAGAAAAGTGAAGGAGACCACTTGCACAGTAATGGAGACCACCAATGGAGACCAAAGTAAGGAAAGGTTTTAACCTAGATGTTTCCTTTGTGATGGTCCACATGGGGTAAGAGATTGCTCGAAGAAGAGTAAGCTCTTGGCATTGATCAAGGAGAGAGAGGAGAGCCAACTCGAAGAGAAAATGATGTTTTCCTCATAACCCTTTAATGCAGTTAAAAAGATGTCAAAATTCGAGAAAAATGGATGTAAGGCCCTAAACTATACCTTAGTTGAAATGATACATGTTCATGAAAGTACATGTGAGATAGGAGTTAACTTGTGCTATGATTTGAATGTGAAAGGCATATGACTTGAATTTTAGTATTGATGAACTATAGTTAGTAAATTGAAATTAATTGATACCATTATAAAATTGAGGTATATAAATGTATATCTGGACTAGGAAAATTATCAAGTAACAAGTTAAGTTGATCTATGAAAATTAGACTAACTAAGCCTATGAATTAGTGACATTTCGCATAGCGACTACATTGACATTTGGCAGCATTCAAAGTGTGATATTTGAATTCTGGCAATGATTTGAATTGTTTTGATATGTTTCAATCATGTCTTAGGTAACATCCGCATATCCTTCCAGGGGATATGTGGCTGTTAAAAGGGATCGCTTGTTCATGGAAGCTAAAGTTAGTGGCCAAATGGTGAAAGCACTAGTGGATACAGAAGCTACCAAAAATTCATTTTTTAGTAAACGAAACAAAATAATTAGGTCTAATGAGGAACAAGGGTTGATCGAGGCTATTAACTTTGAGTCTACTTCCATATATAAGAGTGTTCAAGGCATCAAGGTATGTTTAGATAATTGATGTGGCTTTATTAACCTTTCAATTGTTTTGTTAGATGATTATCCTATAGTACTTGGCGTGAAGTTCTTTGATAGCGTGAATGCAATGCCAACCTCATTTGCCAATGTTATGTATATCTTGAAGGAAGTCAAGACATTTATGGTGCTGTTATCAAGAGAGACTAGCAACCCATCAAAGCGCATTTTGGTTATCCAATTTTTTATAGGGAAGCCACCCGATATGCCGAAACTTCCACCAAAGAGAGATATGGATTATGGTAGCAAGGTGGTGCAAGGCATAGTATCTCTTGAGTTCGATGAAGTTAGGAGACAACTGAAGGAGTCGATGGGTGAAGACTCTAAGTTTATAGAGAAGGAGAACTTTGTGGTATGGAACCATTTCCTTAACTAACCAAAGATCACATTTAAGTAAGCAAGTTGGCAAGCTTTTTGTGGTAAGTTGTGAGTTGGTGATGAAGTTAAAGCTTAAAGGAGCAATCTTGGAGGTAGATACTCAAGAAATAAAGGCAAGATTAGGAGTCGTCATAAGTCCAAGAAGTCTATTGGTGAATTTTTTTCAAGACAAAGAAGGATCATAACTCATAAGTTATGAGTTTGAGATAATTGACAAGTCAAGCAAGGACACAACAATTTGAGCATGATGGTAGAACATTAAATATTAAAGGCAAATAATTTTTTGTGCCAATGAGGCAAAGATTGAGGAAGGAATAAGGTGCACAAGATTGAAGCAATGAGAGCATGACCAGGCTGAGTGGAGGAGAATATCATGAAGTGATAGTTTAGCGTACTAAGATGCGAGGTTTTGTAGAAAGACTCCAGAATTCTCTAGAAAATTTTTCACAAATCTAAAGTTAGGTGGAAGACTATAAACTCCACAATTATTAGTGGAGTGGCAGGTGGAATAAGTGGCAGAATATTCTATAGATTCTTTGTAGCTGTTAGATCAAATAAATCATAACCATCCATTAAGAACGTGGAGGATTATAAATAAGCCAGAGGGTTTCATTTGTAAAGCATCCTCAATCCTCTCAAATGTAAAGTTCCCCTCATTATAAAGTTTTCTTTATGTAATCAGAAGCATTACCCAAGTTCTCTGACATATTATGTTATCTTGCCATCTTTCCCATTTTACTTAGCTTCTGCAAGGTGTTTGATCAGAGTACTCTTAAGTAATACTTGTGAGAAGTTTAAACTAGCATTTAACTAAGGAATGCATTTCTAAGTCAAGAAATTTTCTAGTGTTGCACGATTCATAAGGTTGAAAGCCTAAATCCGTGATAATAGGCATCTATAAGCCCTTAATGAGTAAATAGACACTTGAAAACCCATTATATAGGTAAATGCTCACAATTATGTTTTTGTGACTATTGCAAGTCTAATATGAAACTTGTAAGTCTAATTAAAAAAAAAGAGACAAAGAGAAAGAGAAAAAGGAATGATTTGACAAAGAAAAATCACACCATACACTATAAAGACAAAGAACCCTACATACCATGTGAAGATTATATTATGGAGAAAAGACCTTCATAAAACATAAAGTAACCCTTCAAAAATTACCAAAATACTAAACTCTCTTCCTATACATAAGTAAAGCATCCTCCTCCTTTATCATCTTGTTATCTTATGCTTACTTCCTCTATTCCATCTCTAGACCACGAAAGTCCCTCAAAGTCCCTCCCTTTTCCCTCTGTAACTCTCTAAAATCTCTCTAAACCTTCTCCTTTTAAGGATAAATTCATACTAAAGTCATATAATCTTAAAACTTTCTTCCATTGATATCCTTAACCTTCTTTAGGAAATAGAATTGTAAGTAGAGGAAGGTTAAGGGTGACAGTGGAAGAAAGTTTTAATATTTAGGACTTTATGGCTTTAGTATGACCTTATCCTTAAATAAAGAAGCCACGGAGAGATTTTAAAGAGTGATGGAAGGAAAAATGAGGGATTTTGAAAAAGTTTTGTAGGCTAGAGAGAGAATGGTGGAAGTAAGCATAAGATAAGAAGATGATAAAGGAGGAGGCTTTACTTATTTATAGGAAGGGAGATTGGTATTTTGGTAGTTTTTTGAAGGGTGACATTTATGGTTTGTTAAGGTCTTTTCTCTATAATGGATTCTTCACATGGTGTGTATGGTTATTTGTCTTTATGATGTGTGAAATGAGTTACCTTTGTCAAATCATTCCTTTTTCTCTTTGTCTTTTTCTTTTCTTTTCTTTCCTTTTTCTCCTTTTTTTTAATTTGAGCTTACAAATACCACATTGGACTTGCAATAATTTCAAATATATAATTATGAGCCTTTACCCATATAATAGACATTCAAGTGTCTATTTAACCATTTAAGGCCTTTAAATATCTACTAATGGATCAATTCTAAAATATTCAGCTTCATTTTCTTATGCATATTGAACCTATCCTTCTTATGATTTAAAGGTTGAATTATATCTTTGACATTAGAAAATTTTGCATGATTGTAAAGTATTCTTATTCAGTTTTTATAATAGCTAACATTGCATTTGCTTTTGATTTTGGCTATAAAAATATTACCTATTCAGGGTTTATTCTCTTTAACGGAGAAGAGTAATTTTTTTAAACTACTCTTCTAATGTAGGTGATAGAGGACATTTGTAATTTTGTGAATTTATCCCACTTTTTAATGTTAAATCTTCTAATAAGCACTATAACTTTTATGTCTATATTTTCTCTGTATTCATATTTCTATGTATGCACCTATGAAATAAAAAAAACTCTTATGCAAATAGCCGAGGTATTAGGAACATTTTTTTATAATCCACTGGCTGATATTTTCTTTGAAAATTTTAAATCCTTTTTATATCATCAGCGAAAATATTTCTAGATCGGTTCCACATCAGTTCCATTAAATGACAAACCAAAAAGGAATTGTGCTTTAACTTGATGGAAAGGAAAATTAATTATGATTGACAATTTGTGTTGCTTTTTAGGATAAAAGCATTAAACTATACTTGTTGATAATCAAAATAACTAAGTGTTAGGCTGTGTTTTAGGCTTGTGGTGAGCCTGGCTTCAAACTTTTCACGTTTCCACAATTCCTAGCCCTATTTAATAGGATGGATGATCTTTATAATCCAATACATTGAATATGATTGAGTGTTGCCGTTTTTGCTATAAAGTGATGCTTTACCATTACTGAACCTATTTCTTCCAAAATTTGCATATAGTATGCATGAGGCTTTAATAAATCAAATAGTTTGTAATGCCTATTTATTTTTTAACAAATTATTCAAATATTTTTAACAAAATGATCTTGATTAGAATCATAAAATTTATTTTCTGTAGTTAAAAGATATTAAAAAGATTTTGTTTCAAATTAGGATCTTTGATAAAGGGACTTTGGAAAATTTAGTAACTTAAAAAAATTTTTGTTCCTTTTTAATCTTCGTTTGCAAAAACTTTTTTGTTCCTTTTTAATCTTCGTTTGCTTTTGAAAACTTTGTAAAACTTCTTTACCTTTCAAGAAAACTGGTTCTTTTAAAATAAGTTTCACTTCATGGCTTTCAAACTCCATTAAGAAGGGGGTCTTTTCTTTTTAGGAGGTTTCTCCCGTTAAGTCTTTTAAGGCTATTACCAAGTTTTGGGAATCAATCTCTAACCATTCTCTGAGTTCTACCATATGAGATGAGGAGAGTCCCTTCCTTATGATTTTTTATAAGAGATTTTATTCTCCTTCTAGGATTTCTTTCTATTAACTTTACCTTTTCTATAGAAATGGATGTTTATGGGAATTTGGATAAAGTTTGTACGCTTTTGAATTCTTTTAGGCTTGGATTGAAGTTTGTAATTTTGGTTATAGAAAGGAGGAAGAGGTTGCTTTAGGTCATGAATCATAATCTATATAGTAAAAATCTTGTAGCTAAAAATCCTTTAAATCCATTGAAAACCTGTAAAGAGAAACTTAAAACCAAGTTAAGTAGCATCAAAGCTCGCAAATAGAATACCTTTTAATAGAACATAAATACTCTATATCCAAACTTATAATAAAATGAAAACAAATTTTTTGCCAGTTAATCTTTATTGAAATACCATTAAGGCTTATTAAATAAGGGGTTATAAACTTATAAAAGGTGTTCTTAATATTATTATATAACTAATTTCATTAACTATAACAAAAAATGTCTTTATTACAAATCCCTTTTCACAAATGTAGTCGGTAGCTTTACAATTTATTGTTTTATCTTGAATTGTTTGCAACTTTTAAATTTCTCGAGTTCTTTGAAGATTTTCTATAGGAAGTACTTCAAACTTTATGCAATTTAAGTTAGTACATGTATCAAATAAAGCCATAATGTCTATTTCATAATCTTCATTTACTTTAACAAAATCTTTATTAAATATTTTCTTGAAGTTATTTCATTTATTAAGTTGAAAGTTATTTTGGTATTTTGTCTTTATTTTTTAGCATGAGACTTTCTTTGATTTCTTCTTCTTCTTATTCTTCTTCTTCTTCTTCTAGGTTGTAGGTGGATGCTATCGAGGGAAAATATTATTTAAGTGTTTCAAATAACTTTTGTAATTTTTCTAAATATTATTTCTTTAGCTAAGAGTCTTCAATTTGGTTTATTACCTCTAATAGTAACCTCTTATCTTTAGCTAAAACATTTATCTCTTGGGAATTCTCACAATCATATAAGCCATGATTGTTAGAACTATCTTTTCTTAACATAAACTTTATTTAAAAATTCTTCTTCTCTGGAACTTTTGCTTTCTAATACCATAAGGATTGGTTTTTCTGTAATATTTCTTGATCTAAATCTAAATTTTGTAATCTTTTTTTAAACTACAATATTTTAAAATATGATTTTTTTGTGACAATTATAACATGTTAGATCTTTATATTGTCTAAAAGGTGAAAGTTTTTTTTCTTCTTCTAAAAGGTTTTTTTCTATACCCAAAGAGTTTTTTATAAGCTGGAGGTGGTTTTATATAACCTATCAACCTTTTATATCTTAACGGTTTTCAATACCTTTCATTACTACAATCTTTATAAATTTTATCTCTATCCTTACCACGACTTTTAGAGATATCAAATTGTTTACAGAATGATCCTAACTTCTTTTTTTATATAATTTCTTTCTTTATTTATCTTTAAAGGTTTATATCTTGACAAAACTTTGATCCTTCTTTTTAAATATAGCTAATGAACTCTTTGTAAGTTAAGTTGTTATAGGGCATCTAGTAATTGCGATTCTCTCAAAATTTATTCCTGATATTTTTTTCCTAAAAGAGGAGGAAGTCTTGTTAAGAACTTCTCCTTCTAGAAAAGCTAATTAGAGTCTTCTTTAAGCATTACCATGGCGAGGAAGGTGTTTTTATACCATTTA
>JAOXYD010112368.1:0-11428 GCA_028565735.1 Pinacopodium congolense
GTATCTGACCTAGGGTAAGAATTGTTGCTGCTAGGTTAATTCCCACGTCCTTTTAAACACAAAAACTCATAAACATGACCCCACACGTTTATCCACGTCATCCTGCCAAATTAGCTTTTTCTAGCTTTGATCTCTGCTTGGTATTTCTTGTATATCTTCGTCCACAGACCTCATTTTGACTTGAAATTTGATATGTAGGCTCCTCACATATTGTTATAGCTCCCTGTAAAATTTCATTGTAATCCAAGCTCTATAAGGGTACCTAATGCATCACCGAAGTTGCAGTACGAAAGCTGATACTGATTTCTGGTCTCATTCGTTACCTACAATTTCAAACATCAAAGTGCATCAACCCATCCTTCAAATAAGTTCATATTTTTCTCTCAAATACTCAATAATGCCAAAAACAATAAAACATATAAACGATAATGAAATGGAATGCAAAAGTTCATACTAACTAAGTTTAAACCACACAAACAATACTTAAAACACCTAAAAACAAGCTACAAATATAGTATAAAAACAGACTTATTAGGAGGCTTAGGCATCAAGCTTCTCAAACCATAGAAGAAAGTCCTCCTAGCAAAGAGGATTTGGATTTTTTTTCTCATATGCTAAAGCATTATAGGTAAAATGAGGTCACAGTGTTATTCTTAAGAATAAAGGTTGTTGGGCTTATTTCCCTTCTTGTAGAGACTCCTAGAATTGGAGAAATATCCTTAAAACTAGGGAGATCATCACCCAGAAGTTCAAATTCAATATTGAGATGGTAAGGATGTCTTCTTGTGGCATGATCCTTAGCACCCAGCTGGAATTCTTTTGAAATCCTTCTCCCATTGAATTATCTAACTTAGTCTTGACAAGAATAGTAATGCCTCTAGTATTATCTCTAACAATGGATGGTAATGACCCAAGCCAACTCCCTTGATTATTGCACTTAGATAGATTCCCATCCCCTAGCTCCCCCATACAATGAAGGTAGATTGTCTTGCATGGGAGGGTAGCACCAAAACTTTCTCAAATAAAGAAGCTTACAAATTTCTTATCCACTCTACTAGCACTCTTTGCTTGGATAAAATTAGTCTGGTCTAGTAGCATCCTCCCTAAACATAGGTTTATTCTCTAGTTACCCTCAAAAGGAAACTTCCTACCACAGACATGATGCAATATAATTATAGTCTTAACTTTTGTATTCTCTGCAAAGCTGAAGGGGAATCTCATGATCATCTCTTTTTCAACTATGATTATTCTCAAATTCTCTAGTCTAAGCTTATACAGCTCTACTGTCAAAACTAAAGGCCAAGTTCTCTCAATTCTATTGGCGTTAACCATGATTACCGAGGGAAAATTAGCAAATTCAACTTTACTCCACCTTCTCCTTTTCTGTCTATGCCTTATAGGAGAAAAGGAATGAAAGAATCGTTAAGGATAGGTATCTCATGTGCAGAATATTTTTACTTCTACCTTTCAGCTTGTGAGAGAGATCTTCCCCTCCCATTATCAAATGTCACTAAGCTTTAACCATAATGAAATCAAACTCATATAAGACTTATGAGATACTAATATGTTTTTTTGCAGCTTTTGTGCTAACTTCTTCCTTTTTAGCTGAAGATGCAAGCCATCAATTAATAAGAAGTGAAGCTTTAATTCAAGGAATATATTCCTGAAGGAATGGTACTAAGCATCATCTCCTCCCTACAAGAAGTGAACTTGTGCTCATCTAAGACTCTGATGATTGTGATGAGAATGATCAAGACTCGGCATTTTCAAATCCCCAGAGGCCATTAAAAAATCACTTTTAAGTTGAAACTGCAGCCACTCAAGTAAAACAATTGCAAAGACAAATGCAAGTAACAACATGCAATTACCAAAAAACTAGTACAACTTGGCAGCACCCCATTTAAAACCTTGGATCTAAAACTTTTGGAAGAGTAAAAACTACAAACTACAGGCCACAAAGCCTCAAAGGAAGAAAGCTAAAACCCCCATCTATAGGACTTCAAAAGAAAAGAATAACATAAAGATAAAGCAATATGTTTCTCCTTTTGAAATAAGAAAGAGAGCCTTCTACATTAACACATGACTGATTTGTAGTTTCTTAGATTTTGAGCCTCTTTGAGCTTCTAGCTCTCCTTTCTTCCATTAGATCATGTGCTATGTTTAGTAACTTTGTACATATTTATCTTTTATTAATTTAATTTTTACTTTACTATTAAAGAAAAGTGAGGGATTTGGAGAGCAAACACATGAGGGAAAGATTGATTTCCACTAACATTTTCTTTCAAATCCAATACTAGAAACTCATAATCTTTTATAAGGATAAAGAGGTATTTAAAGGTGGAGAATGGGAGATTAACCCACTAGTAGTAAAAGTCACAACAACAAATGTTTGAAAATATGTGAGGGAGATGGAGAACCTTAGGTATAACCTGGAATAAATGTCTTTAAAGTTTAATTATCAATCCAACCTAAGGGAGATGATGATCAGACTATCAAATAATAAACCTAACTATATAGTTAGGGTGAGCTAAGATTGAATCCACAAGGAGCTGGGGTATTGTTATTTCTATCTAATGTTGCAAAGAAAAACAAAAACAAAAACCCCCCATAATGTAAAAAGAACAAACATAACTAAGATGCAATAAAAATAACAAAAATACAAATTTGAAGCAAAACATAATAAATAAACAATAATAACAAAGAAATGGGCCAAAGGTATTGTCAGGGTTCTAGGAGAATCATTGATCCTTGAATTTAGATAAAAGGTGCCCAACTATGTTGTTAGCCTATAGGGTTGAACAAGCTCTCAAACCCTCAGTTCCTCTAACTTAAGCAAACTTAACAAGCCCTAAAAATGCCCTTATCTTCACTATCAATGAGAACAAACACTCTAAATTTAATAGTAAAAGTGCATTAGGTACTAAGGAATGACTAACTTAGGCCACTAACACGGAAGGTTGGAAAGTATAACCTAAAAGTATGGAACCTTAGACTAGTTAATTAAGTATCCAAACAAAACCAACTAACCTATTACTACTTTTTACAAATTGCTAAGGACAATTACATATCACATGCTCAATCCTAGCATTTAAATTAAGAAATTACCTAAAGGATGATCAATTCTATAGATAATACCTAATTCATGTCATTTATCCAAAGTTCCAACCAACCTAAGCCTTAAAAAACCAATTCATTCAAACTCACATTTATTCTCACAATTTATTACCCTTTATCCCTAAAATACCTTCAAATCCTTAAACACCTATCCACACATATTTAAACCAAGTAAAACATTAAATAATCACCAACCATACTTAATTAAATAAAACTAAAGCTGGAAAATTAAAAACACCAAATGAAAAATACAAATTAACTCTAAAACTAACACAAGCACAAATTAGGTAAACTATTAATTAATTATCTAAAACTTAATTCAACTAAACTAAAACTCAAAATGAAATTTTCAGCATATATAAATTGAACAAACAATACATTAAGTCAATGAAATCATAAGAAAATAAGCAAATCCTAATTATCAAACATAAATTAACTCAACAAATTAATAATAAATGAAAATTCAAGAAAATAAAGCTTAACACTTAATAAAGATAACATAATAACATAAAGGTTAATATAACAAAACACGTGAACCAAATTAGCATTCGAATAACAAAACAAAGCAATTGAAAAAGAAAACCAAGACAAAAAGAGCAAGTGTTCGGTCAAAAATAAGAAAAAACAAGTGAAAGGAAAAGGAAAACCAAATAACAAAATAACAAGCTAAAAGGAGGAAGATGAACAGTAAATTAATTCAAAATAAATCCAAAATGACTGGCTGGGACATTGCTTCATATAATGGAAAGCAAACTCCATCAGGGTGCCATTCACCAAGCTCCAGCCGACTCCACCAAGCTCTAATCAAGTATTTGCATCCTTTGGTGAGCAGAGGAGAGCTCCTTTTTTCAGCTAATGTTGCATCTGTCACTCTCCCTGTCAAAGTGGACAGCTCCTTCTTATCTCGTGCCTAACTTCACCACTCCAAGGAAAGAGTCGAAGCTTAATGCTAACACCTGCACTATGGAGAACTTCTTATAGTTTTTCTTTAAGCACATTGCTCTCTACCTAGCGATTAAGGAGAGTTTTCCACCAACTTTTGTTCTTTTTTGTTTTTACCTATAGGTGCTTATTTTTTCATCAATTTGCTGATATTTTTGTAAAAGCAAGGACTCGACTCTCCTTAGCATATTTTTCTGCCATTTTAGCAAGGGTGAAAAACTGCACTCCTTTAGATTAAAAATGTTGTCGTCTTCTCCTTTAAAGTTTTCAAGCTTTGTTTTTCTTCACCTGGAAATGTTTTTTCTTCATTTTTTGAACATGCTAATTACTGCAGCCACTTGTTCAGCTTTCCTCTTATTCATTTCATTTTTCCTAAGCCTTAAGCTATCTCCATTATGCTGCCATTTTGATGTATAGCTTGCCTCCCTTTAAAGCTTTTGCTCCTATGTACTTTTAAATCACCTCCAATTAAATGCATATAAAAATACCATATAATTCAACTCTACTAGGATAGGATACCTAAACCTAGAAATATCTATTATGATTTTGAGTATGATGATGACTAGTTTAGCATCTTTTAAGAAATTGGAGAATTATAGAGTGAATAGAGGTGGTCAAGGTAGAGGGAGAATGAGTAGAAACATTGGAAGAAGAGCAAGATATGGAAATGAGAAAGGAGTAGATCCTATAGTAGATAGAAACATAGGTAGAATTAAAGTGAAAATACCTACCTTTGTTAGGAAGATGGATCTAGATGTGTATCTATAGTGGAAATGGAAGGTTGAGTTAGTGTTAGAGTGCCATATATTTTTTTATAAGAAGAAATTTAAATTGTCAACCTCTAATTTTAGCAATTATGTAGTTACTTGGTGGGATCAATAGATCGTGTCTAGTGGGACAAATTGTGAACCACCAATTAGTACTTGGGATAAGATGAAAATTACAATGCATGAGGTTTGTCCCTAACTCATATTATAGAGAGCTTTACAAAAGACTTTAAAATATGACCCAAGGAATTAAAATCATACAAGAATACTACAAGGAGATGAAGGTGGCAATGGCACAAGCAAACATAGAAGAAGAAGACCAAGAAGTTACAATGGCTCAGTTTATGTGATCTCAAAACTAAAATTACTAAATAGTGTAGCTATATCATTATGTGGAGTTAGAAGATGCTGCACACATGGCTATGAAAGTTGAAGGACAACTTAAAATGAAGAATACTAATTATGTGTGTGTTTCTGTTGCATGAAATATTTTTTGGAGCACAATGTGGCCAAAAGGATGATAAAGCTCCAAAAAGCAAGTTTGAAACACCTAAGTCTAAAACAACATAAGGGAAGAAAGTAAAGATTGAATCCTCTCTAAACTCAAGGAGAAGAGATATTTCAGTATTATCTCTATATAGGAAGAGGCCACATTGTATCTCAATGCCCAAGAAAGTGAAGAAGCAATGAGAACCAATGTGAATACAGTTACTAAAGACCCATTGCACATTCCCAATGGTCTAATTACAAGGTCAAGGGCTCAGAAGGTGAAGGAAGCACTTAAATGGCTAATTCAATATATCTGTACTAAACAAGTTATTTTAAGCAAAAAGAGAAGCCTTAAAAATGGAACATACAACCCAAGTATAATGAATGTGGTCTAAGTACTTAGTGGGCATATATTAGAGTCAGTTGGGTCATAAATGGTTTGATTAGCCCAGTAAGGCTAGGTAATACGAATTTTGGGCTAATGGGCATACCAAGTAGTCTTGTTTTCATTTCTTTTGCTAGGATTAGACCTAGGGCATATAAATATACATCTTATGTATTCAAAAACATCTTTTGGCTTTTTTTTTAATGAGAATTGAGAGAAACTTCTCTTGCATTCTCAATCAAAATACAAAACTTATCAAGGTTGATTCAATCTTGTGGCATTCAAACCTCACTTATCACTCCCTCTTCTCATCTATTCTATAGTGTGGAGTCCATATCGTTATTTTTATTCTTTGTTTATGATTATTGTGACCTAATTTAGCTTTCTTAGATGTGGAGTCTATCTTACTTGTTGTGGGTGTCTAGATTTAGTCTGGGGTTTGCATTAAGAAAAGGGATATGTTGACATGCCTACATAGATATTGACCAAATTGAAGATGAGATAGAGATAGAGAGACTAATAAAGGGGAGATCATTTGTAACTAGAAGGGCATTAATCATTCAAATTAGAGAAGATGATGAAGACGTGAACCAATAAAGAGAGAATATGTTCCATAAAAGATGTGTTATAAACGATCAGAATTGCTTTCTTATAATTGATAGAGGGAGCTGTTGAATGTTGCAAGTGCTGAATTGGTTCAAAAATTAGGTTTAACAATTGTCAACATCCTAAGCAAGGTGAACTTTTCTAGGCAAGTGTTATTGGTGTTTAAAATTAGGAGATATAAGGATGATTTTTTGTGTGATGTGGTGCCTATAGAAGCAAGAAAAATATTGTTAGGGCATCCATGGTAGTTTGATCGACGAGCAATCCATGATGGGTATAAGAATCATTATTCATTCATCATAGATAATGTTAAATACACTCATGCTCCTCTTTCACCAAGGCATGTTTATGAAGACCAATTGAAAATTCATAAGAGATAACAAGTGAGGTTGACTGAAAAGATTTGTAAGAAATGAGTGCAAACACTTGGGGAAACATTAAACAGGTTGGGAAACACTAATTTGAGAGATAAAACACAAGGGGAAAGTGATGTAAATCAAGCATCATATGTGGTTTCAGGAAAGGCAGAAGGTGTAAGATGTGTCAGAGAGCTTGGGTAGCATGGAGAAACACTTAAACAAAGTTAATAAAGTGATATTAGGGTTAAAAGATCCATTGGAGAATTTTGGATGTCCAATGACATGATTGGAGGCTAAACATGATAGGGAAGCTCTTAACAATCTGATGGTAGATTTATATACAAGAGAAGAAGCTAAAACACTTAGTGACCCATCAATTAAGTTTATAATGATGATTCAAGGCTTGGAATAATGTGTTAGACTTGTTGAAGATGGTTGGACCTGTTGCATAACTTGAAAAAATTCGTTTGTTTCAATTAGTCTATTTTGAGCGTCTTTAAGCCAATTGCGTAAGATATGTATTTGAATCATTTAGATCATCTAGTTATGCTATATAAGATTTAAATAAGTGGATTCTAGTATTAATTAAATAAGCCTATTTATGTGTTAAGTTTATTTTGGGCCTAATCATCTTGTTTAAATTTTTTTGTTAAGAAGTTGTTCTTGTAGACTAGGATCGGCCAAAACCCAATTCCTAATACTTATAGAATTTAGCTAGTTCATTAGTGTTAATATAAAAAAAACCTTATTTTGTTTATATAGATAGACTTGATTGATTTTCATATTTAAGAAAACAAGTAGAGAGTTCTTTTGCATTGCTTTCAAGGAAATCATTTAGTAGTGTTCTTTAAAGACCTTGTTTTTCCTAAAAAAAGTGTTTATGAAGATCAAACCCATTCCTTATCACCCCTAATCCTTCCTAAATTCTGTGCATGCGACAGAAATATGTTCGAAGTCATTATTTTAATTCTTGTATAATACTAAATAATCCTTGGATTTGGAATTCATGATTTGTGTTTCATCTAGTCTAAGGTGAAGAGCTTATTAGTTTTTGGTATCAAAGCCATCTTCTATTGTCAAGGTTTGAACTAACTCATATCCTTTTATTTCTATTCAATTTTATGTCCCTTTAAAGTTCTTGAGTTTTTTTTATTCTTGAATATGTTTTCTTGAGTTTTTAAGTTTCCCTTTTTTGTTTTCATTAGTCCATCTTTTTCTTGTGTTTTCTATCCATTTCTTTAAGTTCTCGTGTTGAATAGATCTAATCTTAAACTTCTTAATCTTGGTTCATTCTTATGTGCATTCAAAGAATTGAATGCCTTTATCTTTTGAATTCTTGTTGAATCTTTTGAATCTAATTGAATCTTGCAATTATGACTTTAAATCTTGTTTCTTGATTATAGTTAAAATTTTCTTGTTGATCAAAAGTTAAAAAAAAAAGATAGACAAAAAAAGTACAAAAGAAGGAAAAAGGAAAAGAAAGAAGAAGAACTCCATAAAAGAACTTCTAAGCTTGTTCAAACTCATTCAAATCTATGTTATTCTTTTTGAACATGTCAATTACCTTCCTTTTCTTGATTAACACATCAATTGCATTCCTTTTATCATATAAACATGTTAATTGCATCTTTTTTTTAAATATGAACACGTCATTTGCATTTTTATGATCTAAACACGTCAGTTACATCATTTTATGATCTAAACATGTCAATTAAATCCTTTTTCAACCTAAACATGTTAACCACATTCTTTCTTTGATGTGGTTAAGCTATCGAGGTTCCAAGAGTTTGAAAAAAGAAAATCCAATTTGCTAACTTTGTTTCTCTTTAGTGCCTTGTTATGTTTTCTTTTTGTTCCTTCCATCAGTTTGACTAATAAGAATGGTAATTGAAAGGCTATGGATTCTAAACTTGTTTTTCTTGAAAGAAAAGAAAGTTTAGTCTGCAAAGAACTCCTAGAATAAAGATATTAGGAGGTGAGTTATGAATGATTTAGGGGCAAACATGTGAGGAAGAGACTGTTTTTCTACTAACTTTTTCTAGTAAGTTCTAAATCATGTCCAACACTAGAAAATCATCCTCTTTTAGTAAGGATAAAGGGGTGTTTGAAGTTAGAGAGTGGGAGATTAACCAATTGTTAGTAAAATCACAACAACAAACATGAGACATATATTTGAGTTTTTAAACCATTATAGGGGGCTTTCTAACTAAGAATCTTTATGTATTTACTCTGTTTTCAGATTAATCAAAGTTTATATTCTTAAGCTTACACATTTGAGTGTTCTTTAATTTTTCTACAAGTTCTTGATGAATTACAGATGTGTTGGAGTCCAAAATCAAGTTAGAGAGTTCAAGACACATCAAAAGAACATTTTTTACATATTTTTTTAATCTTTAAACCTATTATTTTAGCTTATAAATTCAGATTTTTCAAAGTATCTTGCTTAAGTGATATGTTTTGTATGGTTTGAACAATATGTGTAGGTAAATTATTTTTTATGCTAAGGATTGGTGTATTTATAATTTAAGAGAGCTTAAAAACATGTCAAATGGTCTGATTTTTTTTTCATTTAAGGTCTGAATATCCTAACTTAGGTTGTTAGAAAAATCCATAAACAACATAATCAATCAATTAATGACCAAACTTTGACTATTTATGAGAGTTAAAGTTCCGAGACTATAAATCCAGAAGTCACCTTCTTGTTTTTAAAGCCTATTAACTTGATTTAATGCATGACAAAACTTTAAATTAAGATTATTGGAGAAAAGGCATAAGTTCTAGCCATAGCTTTGCTTTGAAATTGTGAAGGAACTCTAAATCATCCTCTAAAATTTTTTAAAGCTCAATAAAATCATTAATCACCAAATCCTTAGCCATTTTCAATAATTTTTATAATTTTTAGTAATTTAGAAATCATTTTTAAACTAAAAATTGCAAGGTTTGAAGCAAGTTAGGATAAGTTAGTAATTTTCATCTTTTCAATCAACTGTTTGGAATTTCCTAAATTATTGTAATCTAATTAATCTAGTAATTATCCATTTTCCCCATGGATTTGACACTTAGAGTTTTAAATATACTCAATTATATATATTATCTTATAGGTTCGCTTACCTTATTACGTTTTTTTTAAAGTAAAATCGTTAAAATCATTTCAATTTTCTTAATCACTTAACCAACATGCAACACTTGGTACCTTAACTAAGTCAATCTTTGGATGTTTGGTGGTTGGTTTCTCTTAAAAATTACTTGAAGTTCTATTAATCACTTTATCTAGAGAAAGAAGTAGTGTTTTATTTAAGAGAGGCACAATAACTTCAGAGTTGGAGAAAGTAATACACTTATCTTCAATCTTAAGTGTTAAATTCTTCTCTAGCACATCAATTAGTGATCTTAAGGTTTCTAGAAAAGATCTACCTAAGATTAAAGGAGTTTCTTCTTCATTTTTAACATCAAAATAAAAAAATCAACAAAGAATGTAAATTTATCAACTTGTACAAGTATATCGTCAACAATTCCTTTAAGATACCTTACCATTCTATTTGCCAATTATATATGTATCCTAGTAGGTTTTGTGATTTTCAATCCTAACTCATTGAATAACTTATCAGACATAAGGTTAATACTAGCTCCTAAGTCAGCTAAAGCGTTATATTGATACAAACTACAAATAGTACAAAGAATTGAAAAACTATTTAAGTCTTTAAACTTTGATGGTAGCTTGTTTAGGAATATAGTTGCACATTCATCGATCTTTACCAACTTGGGCTTGTGTTTCTTTGTCATGTCCTTATGCACACTACATGTAACCTTTTCATCCTTAGACTACTATACCAAAGATTCAATTAAAAGAGTGTTAACATGTTTCCTTTCCACATGGTTTAGGTATGTACATGGATGCTCCCTTAGTTTAATAATTATAGTCTCATCATAGTCCAATCTTGGCAGTTCATTTCCCATATCATTGGTTGCCTAGTATATTTCTCCCTCAGTGTTGCCTTTTTCCTTTCATACTAACCTAGTGGCTTCTTCTCCTTCATTTGAGACCATTGAAAATACTTATTCCCTCAGATCCTTTTCAATGTTTCCCAATAGAGTATAAGGAAGTCTTTCTAAGTCGGTTTGGGAAAAGTTTCCTAGTCAACAATTTTTGCTCCAAATCTTCTAAATTTCAACCGTTGGTGTGTTCCTAATTAATGCTAGTGTCTACTAGCACATGGGGGGAGCTCTCCAAGTCCTGAAAACATCCAAAAACATACAAAAAACATGGAAAGATTAGAGAATTCAGATCTACCATAGGGAGAGACTTCTTCTACTCTCATTTTTCTAGCATTTCCTTAGTTCTAAGCTTCAAACAGTTAGTCCTTCAAATTTGTGTATTGTTTTTTAGTTTTTAAACATTGGAGCTTGTTGCTAAGACTCATATTTGAGTCTTGGAATCATCTAAGGGGGTTTCTAAACTCAGATTATATCTTATTTTGTTCCATTTTTCGGATTAATCAAGGTTGTAACTTTTATGCTTATATCTTTGAATGTTCTTAATTTTTCTGTAAGATCTTGACGAAATAGAGTTTGGCCAGAGTTCAGATTAAAGTTGGGAGCTCAAGAAACATCTAGAAGTTTTTCTGAGATTTGTTGTAACATCTAAACTTTATATTTAAACTCTTAATTCCATATCTATCAAAGTATGTGGTATAAATTGTATATCTTGTATGCTTTGATGCAAAGGTGTGGCTAATCATTTCTGTTGCTATAGATTGATGTTTTGA
>JAOXYD010112379.1:0-11428 GCA_028565735.1 Pinacopodium congolense
AGATTGCAAGACTAATTCTATCTTACTTCAATTAGGGACAATTAGTTGCACCTTGAGAGAGGGTAATGAAACTTTAGTATATTTTGGGTCAAACACCATTAAATTGATAAGATAAAGGAGGCTAAATAAGGATAGAACAACCTCTAAGTCTCCACTATTGAATATCTCCTTTGCTTTACTTTCTTTTATGATTATTTACGATCAAGTTTCGTTAATGTAAATTTAATTTCAAATTCCTACCATCTTATTTGCCTTAAAAAAATGAATTCAAGTCGTTAGGTTCGTGGGATCGATATCAGTTATGCTATAAGTTGCGATCTGTATACTTGCAGTGTAATTAAAACTAGTAAACAGTCTTCAAAATACCTTGTTATATGAGTTGTTCAATCGATGCACTTGTCATTCGTGTTGGTTAAATCAAAGTAAAAATTGTTCAGAATTCTAAGCCACCTAACCAACACAACATGTTTTTGGTGTTGTTATTATTAGGAAAATTGGTTTCAATTACTCTAAGACTTGTTATTATTTTGTTTTTAATTTTTTAAATTTTTGTGCATTTATTTTGTTATTTTTGTATCTCTTTGTGGTAACTTCATTTTGATGTTTATGTTTTTTTGTCTTCTTTTGCATTATGTGTTGGGACATCTTTTGGTGTCTAACTTAGTCACGAAGAAGATATGGAGTTAGCAAGTCCATTAGCAAGACTTCCAATGGTATGTGCCTGATGTTGAAATTAAATAAGGCAACAACTATCGTTATCAGTTTGATGAAACTTATACACATGATTTAATGAATTATTTTGAGTGCCCTAGGTATAATTCACCATATTTTGATCAGACATCATCCTTTTCTTACCCAGAGCAACTTCAAAATGATATAAGGCTCACCATTTTTTAATTAATCAGTGATAGCATCTCTAAACATCAACCCGCCATGGTAGAGTTGGAATCTTCTTATCCAAAATGAAGAGAGAAATTAAAAGAGTATCTTAGAAAAAATTATCCCTCTTATCCTCTAGAACCCACTCAATATGAACCAAATGAGCTTGAATCTTTTGATTTAGATATTAGGGAGCAAGAGTTTTTAATACCCTTTGAAATGAATGATGTAGATGTTGATGCATGTGTGGATTATAACCAAGTTCTTCAATTTGAAGAACTTGAGAATTATTAATAAGCCTTGGAGAGTGATGCATTGCTTCTTGAATTTGTGGTTCAATTGGCTATTAATGTGGACAAACCTATGAATGACTTAGAATGACATTATTTAAGAAACTTTGAACTTGAATCAAGTCACGATGAGGACATTACTGGTGCTAAAGAACTCTTAGATGAAGCAATGGATGAATTCAGGTTAATAAAGAACGTATGAGTGAATTTTAAAACCATGATTTTGGTGCCAATAAATTTTAGCAAGATGTTGGGGGTCATCTTAATGATATAAGTGGAGATGAGGAAAGGCCTATAGTTACATCTTAGGATTTTGATGCACATGTTGAAGATATGGATGATAAGAGTGAGGAAAATAAGATACCATTTGAGAGTATGGATTTTCTAGGTGTTACAAATTTTGTTCCTAAGCCTAAAATTGTAATTCATAGATATTTTCCATGGTATTTTGCCAAGAAAAAAATTTTTAATTGGGTTTTCATCAAACACAATGTCGTTAAGGCATTTCAAAAATCTAATTGGATGTCTAAAGAATCTTGGAATTCTTGTTTGCCCTTGTCTTAAGAATGAAACTAAAATGTTGGATGGTAAGCTACACTTGAACTTGCAACCTCCCTAATGTTAAGGACCAACTAAAAGATATTAAAGAAGCTCTTATTAAAAGGCAACCCAACGATCAATTATTCTCTTTTGTGTCAATTTAGTGTGCTTTATGTTTAATTTATTTAAGTGTACTTTTTTGTGCTTTGAAGCCTTAATTTTCTAGCTTTTTAGTGTGCTTCTTTTAGTTTAAAATGTGTTTTCTATGAAAAGTTTCTTATGGAAGTACTTAATTAGAAGCCAATGTGCTTATCTTAATTTTCTTTAGCATGTTTTTCAAGTATTTATTTTATGTTTTAGTAGTTTGTTTTAGTGGTTGTGCCTTTTATTTTTGTTTTCTGCTAAATCTTTTAATTTGTGTAATTTCCATTTATTTTCCTTTAGTATTTTTAATTAGGATTAGTGTGTTTTCCTTTTAAGTTTCCTTTAGTTTTTCTAATTAAATTTGTGTGTGCGTGTGTTTTGATTTTATTTTAGTATGTTTAGTTGTTTTCTTTGAATTCTTAATCTTTATTTTTATTTTAAGTGTGTTTTAATTAGATTTAGAGTGATTTCCTTACTATTTCCTTAGTTTAATTTAATTTTTCTTTACTTAAGCAGTGTTTTATTTTTTAATTATGGCATAATTTGATTAACAATCCAATTATTTTTGTTGATTCCCTAACTAGGAAGGATTTTTTTTAATTTTAGAGTTAAATTCATGTAATTATGACTTAAGTAGAGCATCAAGAGTGGTCTGATAACCCGTCGTTAAAAGCCTGCTGAACCACCATTAATGTTTTCTTTTTAGAGCATCAATGGAGATTAGTTCGTCGATCTACGAGGCCATTAAAGAACTTAGAGACCTCCATTGAAGCCTGCTACAGAGAAAAAAATGACGGAGATTCACTGTATATCATCTTTATCTTCATTTTTGTCCTCTCTTTCCTCTCTCTACCTCTTTTTCTAAAAAATCATCATAACCTACTAATTTCTTCACCAAATTGTTTGTTTTTTTGTCTCTTTTTGTCGTATTTTCAATTCTCTATAAGATCATACCTTCAATCTTCCTAAAACTTTCTCAAATCCCCTAAAAACCCATGGAATGCTTCGAATCCACTATTCATATTCAAAGGAAAACTTTCTCAATTTTCTTGCGATTTAAGCATCCAATTGTTTCGATTTTCATATCGTTGTATTCTAAATTTCATAAGCTTTCTTTTGATGCCAATTTCAACCTATAATATTGTCACTTGAATTTTTAAAATATTAACATGTGAGGAATATTTTGACTTCTCACTAGAAATTTTTCTGATTCTTCTTAGCTTTTTCTGACTCCTTACCTCGTATTTTTTAATAATATTTTACCAAATGGAACCCAGCACATCTAGTAGATAGTCATATCGCAAAAGACTTGCTTATAATCCCGCTAGATTTACAAGTCAAGAAAACTACCATTGGTTCCAATCTCACTGAACCAATGAGTTTATCCTAAATTGTTAACTTCATCCTAACTTAGAGGTTGAATTAGACATCTCCAACACACTTCAAGCATCGAGATGGGAGTCAGTTCTGACTCTTCCGGGGTTGTACTACCCTACCTTAGTTCACGAGTTCTTTGGAAAAATTGAAGACAAGGATGAAGCTGACATTATTGGCATCCGTTCTACTATTAAAGGTATTCCTATAACTATTACTCGTGCTTCCATTTTTAAGTATAAGGAGTTCTCAATAAGGACGACAATTATATGAAGGCCAAGGATACCTGCTCTAAAGATTCAATTTTCTCTAACCTTCCTTTTTCCATTGCTACTATACAATGTGTCATAAGCTTAATAAGAACCTCGAGAAGATATACTTTTGCTAATTTAGGTATTCAAGAGCATCTCATAGTAGCATTTTTTAGTATTAATATGGCACCTCGAGCAAGTGGACTTAACAAGATAAGGTTTAGGGATATATATATATATCCTATTTGGGTTCAATTCAACGATTTCCCTTATGAGGTTTTATTATTCTTGTCATGTAAGATGTGATCAATTTGAAGAGGTCGAATAAGAATATCTATTTCCCTTGCCTTTTGACGATGATTTTCTGGGCAGTGATAGTCCCTTTAGATTTTGAGGAGTTTGAGGATCGAGTATATTAGGCATAGATCACTGTTGCGACTCTTAAGCTATGGAAGTTTGCTTGTATTAGCAGTCAAGGGCGTAAATTGCAAAAGGGTGAGGTACCTGATGATCCACTTATTCTTAATGCACCTCCAATAACACCTAAGGTGGAGATGGGTGAGGCTTATTTCGAGGCCACACTAAGTGTTCATCCACCTCATCCTCCTTCACTTGTGGTAGCACTACCATCACTTATAAACATTCCATTGACTAATATCATGATGTATATCCTAAGGATGGAGTCCTACGTTAGGATAGAGATTTTAGGGTTGCATCCCATAGTCTCTACCCATTTAGATAGTATCAATTCTCAACTCTAGGACATTAGGGAAAGTCAATGAATCCTTGCTCATAGAGTCCAAGATAAGCAATCTAGAGATCTTCGTTCAAGAGGCCTGAGTTCGAGTTTTTAGTTTTATGTTTGATTTTTCACATATGTTGTTTTTAAGATATTTGTTTTTGTTATTCTATTTCAATGTACTTCCAATTCAGTTTCACAGTATAGGTTGTTTTTTTACTTTCTTTCAGGATCATATTATTACATAATGATGTATTTTGGCTCCTTTGATGTACTTTGATTCTCTATTCATACGAGTGGAGCATATTTTTTCATCTTCTATGTTGAATCTTTTTTATTGTTTCACCTCCTGCAATTCTCCTCAACAGATCATCATGCTTATACAATACGAGTGTATTTCTTTCCTTAGTCTTTTAATTTATAAAAATTGAGGATAATGTTTAATTTAAGTGTGGGGGAGGGACATTAGCATTACAATTTTCATAATCTTTTTCATAATAATCTTTGAATTAAGGAAACTTTTTTCGATTTTCACTATTATTATTCGCTATGTTTTTTTTTAAATTCAATCATTTTGACAATTTAAAATATTCTATGATTATTTTTTATTATTATTGACTAATTGTTGTTAACTCATTTCATAATTTAGAATAAAAAAAATACTTGATGATTAAAATGATATTCCACAAATAAAATGCAACTTTTTAAGTAATTTTGCGATTTTTTTTAGGGTACTTTTATCAACCAAAGAAAAAAATGAAATAGAATTGTAATTAAGTTTTAAAAAAATTAGATTTAAAATCAAAATTCATTACTTGATTGATTAAATAAGTAAGCAGAATTCACTCCATTAACCTCTAATCTTACATGTTTATATAAAAGAAAAAAGAGAGAGAAAAGGATAAAAGAAATAAAAAGCAAGAAAAAAAAGAGAGAAAATTTTATATTTATGAGGTTAAAGTTATGAGTGGCGTTAATAGCCAGTTGATGTGAAGTGACTCAATTGAGTAATCAGGGGTTGCTCATGATAAAATATTCACCTTTACGTAAAAAGATTAAGGGACTTCTTAAGTAAAATGCTTACATATTTAATTAATTAATGTATCACTTAAAATAAATAAAGGATGTGGAAGTGTCTAGAAAGTAGATGTATTAAACTGACTAAAATTTTCCTTTTACATGTAGAATTGATTTTTGTAATTTAGGTTGAAGATTGAAAAAGAATGAAATGATTTAAATGCATTTGAAATTTGATATGATTAATTAATTATATTAAAATTTGACGAATCATTAATTTTTAAGGATCAAATTTTTTTTTTCAATAATTATGTTATTGATATAGGCTTAATTTTTCTATGTTTATATCCTATTTTGAAATTGATCATTAATTGATTTACTTGAGGACAAGAAAATACTTAAATGTGGAAAAATTATTAGGAGTCAAATTGATTGGGTTTTGATTTACTATTTATTGAATTATAACTCCTAATTCAGTGCCTAACTGTTGAATTTATGTTTTATAATATTTAATTTAGAGATCATTGACCAAAATTGAATCTTGAAGCAATAATATTAAGAAAATGTCATATTTTTCACCATTAACGGTGGTTTGGAAAGACCCTCATTGATCGTCCACAGAAATGCATTAAAGGAGTCAACAATAGACTATTAACACCATTTAAGCCATCCTTAAATGACGTCATTGTGCTTCGAGTCAACCCGCTATTGTAAGTACAAATAAGTAAATTAACCACCAAATCTTAACAATTCTGATTGAGGCACGCTTACAGTTAAGGCTTTAGCCTAGAAGTAGCAACTTGGAGTCTCTAAAAGCTACTTACAAGGGGGAAAATATAGAAACCATGAGACAATTTAAGGAGATCAGATTTGGAACTTAGAGAGAAATTCTCCAACTTCTCTCTACAATGTTCTTAGAGTTCTTAGGCTTCAAATACTTGCAATTCGAGTTTTAAGTTATTTTCTTTTTTATTACTTACTGGATCTTGCTATTAAGACTCACATATAAGTCTAGAAACCATTATAGGGGGTTTGCTAACTCAGATGATTACATTATTTGCTCTATTTTTTAGATTAAGCAAAGATCTTTTTTTTTAACTCAAACCTTTGCATATTCTTTGATTGTTCTGGAAGTTTATGATGATTTAGAGTTGAGTTAGAGTTCAGATCAAGTTAAAGAGTTCAGGAACCATCTAGGAGCATTCTTTGGGTGTTTTATAGCTTCTAAACTCATTATTTAAGCTCTTATTTTTAGATTTATGAAAGTATGTTTCTTAAGTTGCATCTTTTGTGTACTTTGATCCATATGTGTGGCTGATTCAATTTTTAGCTAAGGATTATTGTATAAATGGTTTAAGAGAGCTGAAATGCATGATTAAGGGTCTTATTTTTGTTTACTAAAGCTCTGAACATTCTATTTTTAAGCTAGCCACTTAATAATGAAATAAAAGATAATCGAAGACATAAGAAATCAATTTAAGTTGTTATAAAAATTAGTAAACAACACAAATCAATCATTTAATGACCAAACCTTGATTATTTGTGAGAGTTTGAGTTTTGAGATTAATTTCCTAGAAGTCAGATTCTTAATTTCAGAACTTATTAAATTAATTTATTGCATAACCAAATCTTAAATTAAGATTAATAAAGAAAAGACAAAGTCTTAACTATAGTTTTGTCTCAAATTTATGAAGGAACTTTAAATTAGAACTCAAAAATGTTAAAAGCTTAATTAAATCATTAATCACCGAGTCCTCAGCTAATTTCCTCGATTGGTAATTTTTTAAAAATTTTAAAAACTATTTAGAAACTATTTTCAAGAGTTTAAGTGAAGTTAAGTTAGTTTAGCATTTTTACCTCTTTAATTAATTAATTGGAGTTTCTAAGAAAACAGTAATATAATTAACCGAGCAATTACAAAATATCCCTTGGGGTCTTAAAAACACCATATTATATTACTTAAATCAAAGTAAAAATTATTCAGAATTCTAAACCACCTAACTAATAAAATAATTGTTACAGCTTAAACATGTGATTTAGATTTGTAAACCTCTTTATAGCAAGATTTCATACTTTCTTGATCTATTTTTATGTTGAAATCCACCCCTTGTTTTGTTTATTTAAGGATATGATGTTATTGTTGAATATAGTGTGCTTCTTGATTCTAATTAGTAACTGAGCTAATTTATGGCTAATGAACGATTAGTAAATGATCTAAATATACATTGAATGCATATTTGCCCATGATTGATGGCTGCCTTTGCTTATTTTTAATGCATAAATCTTATCTTAACTTGATTACTTAATATAAAGGTAAAAGATATTTAAGGAAATGTCATTAACTACCTTAATCATTGGAAAAATCACTAAGTAATAGGTTTCTAATCAATTTATGATCATTGATTGATTAATCTGGACGGTTTTAATTTGAAAAATGTAAATTTTTAGGTTAAATTTCTTAAACTTTAAGCCTACTTCCTAGATTTATAAGCAAACCAATTTATAAAATAGGAAAGTTAGAAAAAAAGACATTAACTTAACTATAACCTTACCTTGAATTAGTAAAGATACCGTAGGCATGCATCATAATCCTTAATTAATCCATTTATATCATTGAAAACCAAAGCCCTAGCCATTGAATCCATTAAGCAATCCTTAAACTCAATCTTAGTCTTCTTTTTACAACTTAAGGCTTTTACATAAATTTGGTAATTTCTGAATTGGCCTCTCTAGATATTTGTGACCTAAGTGGTTTAGTACTTGCATAGTTACTTCTCTATAGGACAACACTTTGTGTCTAGAATGCTTCGTTATATTACTAGTTGATGAGTATACTTCCTCATTAGTTTGTTTTAAAATTGTTTTTAAAAAGTGTGATTGAATTTGGATAAATTGAATTAAACCAATAACCGACATCACTTACCATAACAAATATACAATGTAAAGTATTGAACTAATTTACTAATGGATATGTGGAGGCTAAGTGGATTATAAGAGGGAAAAAATCCCCTTACTACATTTAGTTTGGGAACTAATTATCTTGCAACATCTTCTCTTAAGTCATCAATCTCTTCCTGATAAACAGAATAGTGAAGATGGATAGAACTTTTTAGTCAAAAACAAAATGTAGTACATAATTTTTGTATCATTTTCCTAAGAATTACTTCTTAGAAGTCATCATCATATCAAGATTGTAGGAGATTGATTACGATCAGTCACATATAAATTAGATTAAATTAATCTATCTTTTCATACATAAATTAATATTAATTTAAGACCAACTTTCCGACAAACGTGCCAGTCACAACAAGTAATATAGTGGAATGCTTTTAAGACTTTGAGTATTGAATCCACAAATAAATGTGTATGCGATTGTAAGTACTAAGTCAATTGGATTACAATTATCTAGAGAACACTTAGCTTTATTAGTTATAAAACAACTACTATAATAAAATTAAAACCTAAAAAGCTTTCAATATATTGTAAAAGGGTTTAAGGTTGCTTTTCCTAATTTATTCAGTTATAGCTTTGGTGGCTGGCAATTTAATTGATGGTTGGCGATTTAATTGATGGATCAGTGATGCTTAATCTTGAGTATCTTCTCTAAATCAAGACAACGTTATGGTTAAGGCACTGGCTTATCTCTGTTAGTCCTATCTTAAAGTTTGGTTATGCTTCATACTTAAGTAATAAGCTTAAAGCTTAGGAAGTATAATCCTAAATTTCCCTCATTCAAGACTAGCACCCTCATGATTAACTGAGGCTTTGGTTACTTAATTTATTTAAACCATATTATGTATTGATTTTTCTAATAACCTAGGTAGAGATTGGCGGATCCTAGATTATTTGATGGCAATATCCTAGGTGATCAGTTCAGGACAAGTATTAAGCATTCAATAAACAAATATTAACTCACTAATCATATATTAACTATTAGTTAACACAATTAACCAAAAATAAACACAATTAACAACCCAGTTAAACTGAAATTAACCATTAAGTACATTTGCAAACTAATTTTACAAAGATTGAAACTAAAACAAAATAAAAATCAAAGTAAACTAATTTGATCTTACAAAATAGAAAAGAAAACGTTCATAGATCCTAATCTACTTGCTTTTAGAGCTTTGATATGTCCTTTATTTATAAGAGAAGCAGTAGGAGCAAGTGGGGAGACAACTAGCTGCAAATGTTGAAGAATCTACTACAAAACTATGTCTGTGCCCTATAACAACGGGCCACTGAAACACAACGACATCGTTTAAAGATGAATAGCCTGCCCTTGGTAGTCTATTTTTGACTCCTTCAACGATGGTTTGTGGATCCATCAACGGTTAGTTGTTAGGTCATTGTAGCCCATTGTTAATGGTCTAGACTTAAATGAATTTGCGTCCTTTTTACACATTTCTTCAATTATTCACATCAACCTATAAATTAAACATTAATTAAACAATTAATCACTAAAATAGGGGTAAATTTAAATCAATTTACAACTACAAATATTATGAATTTAACCCCTAACAGAGATATTCCACAATCATCCCATCATACCGATTTATGATCTAAACATAACATTGCTCATAAGTCATTATAGTCTTGATGCCTGGCCCTAACATCAATATGTATTCATCATTATATAGAAGTTAATAGGTTGTTGATTAAAGGACTTTAATGAAAAGCATAAGAATATACATATATAATGCAAATCAATTACTAACATATAACCAGCATAAGGTGGTATTAAGTCTTTTTCTTCATCTATTTATTGGCTCTAAACCATGCTTTTAAGAAGCTTTCTCTGACATTTAATGCAAAACTGTGAGGTTAGTTCAAGAAACGTTCTTCAACAACTGACAGTCGAAGGTAGATAAGTGTTATATTGTTGGAAACAATAGTTACATAATTATTATTTTGACCTATCATGCCATATTTCCTCCTACAATTGTTACCTTTTTCTATAAGCAACCTTACTTCTTCTTCATCTACGTATTGGCTTCTATTTATTGATGTATCTTTGAAATTTGACATTTTTGGATTCTTACTCTTCAGAGGGCTATATGTCTAAAGATTGCATTGTCTATATGTCATCTGTCACCCTTTTAAACCACTCTTTTGCATATCACAATCAATCTACATAGCTCTCATGCACGTCACAACTTTAGGCATGATATTTGGAAATTATTCACAGCTTCCATATAATATGCATCCAAGAAAGAAAGAGATTTAGCACATCTTTATGCCATTAACATGTCTATAGTACTACACCATAATATAGGGGGACATTTACCAATTTTTTTTAGTAAAGATAAGGATTCAATCTATGCAAGTACGCACTTGCATACATTTGCATAAATAGTTGTGCACATAAAACACCTATTATTAAAACCCCCATATGTGTAACTATGAACACGTGATTTAGGGAATCTGAGGCATGTATTTCACATCCTAGTTCATTGATATAATGAGTGCACTTACTAAATATGAAATATCTAGCTATGTATTGCAAGGATATATCAGTTTTAGAACCTTAGTTTTATATATCTTCAATATATCATGGCTGGTACATTATTGTCTTGTCCAATAATGTTATTAGAAGAAATTGTGTTAAACACATTTTATGACTAACCTTACCTACTACTGATACATAATCATATCCACATTTTCATTTAAAATATGAATTTCCATGTTGTACACTTACATTCTACAATATCGTAGAAGTACTATAGTAATAATGGTTCCTTTATAAGAATTTTTACTTATAGTCTTTATGTCGATGCCAATTTTCTGGCATGGTCTCCCATTATAGTAGGGTCAAGCACAAAGACTCTCGATGAATTACGTTGCCTTATATCTAATTCCACAAGATCTTATGACCTCTATAAATTCACCAACATCAATATTTGAAATGATTGTGTATTGTATAGGTTCCTTTTTCCATTATATTTATAGATCATCATGGAATGCAAGTTCTAATAACCTTATTTCAAACCCTATGGGAAACAAAATCCCAACAATAAATTAGATGAGAGTCATTTCTAAGGAAGAAACTTAGGATTTAAGACTCCATCGATATTCACCTTTGTCACCCGTACATAAGTGTCTACATAGTTAATACCATATAAGTAAGTATGACCTTCAGACACCAGCAGTGCTTTTTGTCTCTCTTGTCCCACCCCCCCTAACCTCCAACCCGC